>LAZP02000050.1:292-37115 GCA_001272575.2 Ophiocordyceps unilateralis
TCTCTCTCTCTCCCCCCCTTCCTCCCTCCCATTATTTAAACAAAGCGGCCTCGGTCCGTTTTGTGTTCACTCTCTTTGTTCCCCTCTCTCAACCCACCATCAATCGCGAGCAGGACTCTCTCGCCTTCCCACACTCCCTTTTAGGAGAGAAAGCAGAGTCCGCGACTCCTTTCTTCCGTGAATCCTCTCCCTCCTTTGACGAAACACACCAATTTTTGTCAAGCCCTTCTTTGCCTTTTTTTTCTCGCTTTTTTCCCTCCCCCCCCCCCCCAACCGTCAGAGACGCAAGAGAAACCATCACTTGGAAAAGCCAAACAAACAAACAAACAAAAAAAAAACAATGAAGTCGACTGCTTCCGTCGCCTTTCTTGCGGCCCTTGCCGCCGCTCAGCCTTTTCCCCGTCCTGAAATGATGGAGCCGCGCGCCATGGTGACCAAGACGGCTTGGGTGACCGAGGTCCAGTATGTTACCGAAGTCATTGACTCGACCACCACCCTCTGGATCACCGCTACCCCCGTCCCGGTCAACAAGGAACCCGTCGACGCTCCCGTTCGCTACGTCGAGCCGTCTTACGCGCCACCTCCGCCTCCGGCCCCTAAGCCGCATCAGCCCTCGCCCCCTCCGGTCGAACAGCCCAAGACAACCGAGGCCGCGTCTCCTCCGCCCCCGCCTCCTCCGCCCCCGCCCCCGCCGCCGGCCTCCAAGCCCACACCCACGCCCACGCCCGCACCCTACACACCTCCGCCGCCAGCTCCGGCTCCCGCCCCGTCTTCTTCGGCCTCTCCCCCACCTCCTCCGCCTCCGCCTCCGCCTCCTGCGCCGCCCGTGAAGCCGTCCTACGTGCCTCCTCCTCCTCCTCCCCCTCCTCCCCCGCCGCCGGCCCCCAAACCCGTCCCGCTTCCGGCTCCGGTCCCGGTCCTGCCCGCGGCGGCCCAGTACGCCGAAAGCGGCAAACGCACGGGCGCCGCCCCCGCCAAGTTCAGCGGTCAAATCACCTACTACACCGTCGGCATGGGCTCCTGCGGCTTCGACGACTCGGGTAAGGACCAGACGGGCAACATCGTCGCCATCTCCAAGGACAAGATGGGCACCCAATCCAACGGCAACCCCATGTGCGGCCAGACCATCAGCATCCACGCCAACGGCAAGACGACGCAAGCCACTGTTCGGGACAAGTGCATGGGCTGCTCCGAGAACAACATCGACGTCAATGAAAAGGTCTTCAAGGAGCTTTTCGGCAGCCTAGACGGTGGCCGTATGCCCGTCACCTGGTCTTTCAATTAGACGCCCCCCCTCGCCCCCCCTTTCTGTCTGCCATGGACTTCCCTGTCGGCCTGCCCCCCTTTTTCTTTCGGTCCCGGTGGCTTCATCCTGATGAAGACAATTACACCAATACAAAAGACGTAGCAAGCATGGCGAGACGAAGCTGAGGGTGGGAAGGATTTGGGGGGGGGGGGGGGGGGTGGGGGCGGGGGGGGTGGGGGGGGGGGTGCGGGGGGGGGGGGGGAGGGGGGGGGGGGGGGGGGGGGGGTGGGTGGGGGGTGGGGGGGGGGTGGGGGGGGTGGTGGTCGGGGGGGAGGGGGTGGGGGGTGGTGGTGGGGGGGGAATTTTTTTTTTTTTTTTTGTGGGGGGGGGGGGGGGGGAGGGGGGGGAGGGGGGGGGGGGGGAGGGGGAGAGGGGGGGGGGGGGGGGGGGGGGGGGAGCAGGTATGTGGTTTCCGGCTGGCGAGTTGAGCTAGCAAGCAGTAAAGTTGCACCGGATCCGCCCTAACAAACGTCAAGGCCAGTGATTAATTAAAAAAAAAGATTCATACAAAACACGAAGAAACGGTTCGGCATCTAAAAAAAAAAAAAAATTGCTCCGTTTTGTTTCGTTTCCTCTGCGTCTCCAGGTCCCGGGGGGGGTGGGTGAGTGAACAAGTTCGGACGAATGGAACGGATAATCCAATTTTTTTATTTTTACCCCCACGAATAAGAGGAGAAAAAGAGAGGGGAAAAAAAGAAGAAGAAGAAGAAGAAGAAGAAGAACAGAAGAGGGAAAAGAAAAAAAAATTGGAGCGACGGAGTTCGGGCGGGCGACGTCACTGGGGGGGGAAAAAAAAAGATCTAATCAAGCTAGTTTGCCGCATCGAGTTTCGCGAAGCGCCAGCCGCGATGATGGGGCTTGGCGGCGATGGGGATTTTGTGGCATTGGGCATCAGAGGGCGAAGGAGAGGGTTAGTACCGGACCTACCATTCTAAAAAAAATTGCCCACTATCAAGACAACAAATAAGTGAAGGAATTAAGGTGTTTGCTACCGACGGGCATATTTGTAATGCCACCGACAATATCATAGTACACACATATATATCTCCGAATATGCCGTCCCATCCCATGACCCAGACAAGCCTCCGGGATATCGTCTCTTCGTATCAGCTAGCAATACGTAGGTATATAAATACGTATATACATACATACATACATGCCTAAGAGCCATGAGCCGCGGCAGGCTAGCAGCGGAGCAACACGAGAAAGAAAAGACGGGCAATCGAGGACAAACTTTGCGCCGTCGTGCCTTGCATCCTGCCTTTTTTTTTTCTTTTTTTTTTTCTGGGCCCCCGTCGTCCCCTGGAATGGCCCTTTCACACATAACATACAAAGATAGCCGCGCAACATCTCACAGTATAAGAAAAAGAGAACAAGGGAGAGAGAGAGGGGGGGGAAACAAGGGAGAGAGCGGCCATGGTTTTCGCGCGCCCGCCATCAGGTGCCGTCTGCCGAACCTCAGCACTACGGAACGGCCCCCCACACAGAACAAGCAAGGACGGCACTCTGCTGAATGCACGAATCTATTCACGGACGGGGGGCCTAGATTCAGGGGGGGAGGGCCAAAAGGAAAAAAGCTGGTTCGCGCCAGCCGCTCGGCGCCAATTGATGTTTGCTTTTTTTCACTAACCATTGTCTACCGCTCTCCTATCAGGTCATCATCCTCATCCTCATCATCATCATCATCATCATCATCATCATCATCCTTATCCTCATCATCATCATCAGCAGCAGCAGCAGCAGCAGCAGCAGTCCGACGCAGACGTCGAATGGCCCGCCCAAGACGATCGCATCCTCGTCGAGCTCGTACTGGAAAAGCTTCGGCTCTCGAAATCCGACTGGCACGACTGCGCTCGCTCTCTCGGCTTGCCTCGACAGGCTGTCGCCCGGAGGTGGAAGACGCTGCTGGAGAGGGGCGACGTCGGCATCAAGAAGACCACCAGGCCTCCGCTTCATGCTACTTGGCGCTGAGTCGGAACGTCTCCGAGCCACTTGATCCCCTTTCTCCGCATGCCTTTACCTCTCCCTCACCTCGCTTTCCACCTCTCAACAGTCTTGGGCCCTTTGCTCTCTTCTCTCCAGAGCCAGCGACGTCTCCCCCTCCCCCCCTCCCCCCTTCCCCTCTTCCCTTCTTCATTCCTTGCCTCCTTCCCCTCACTTTAACCACTTCCCGCCTGGTCCTTTTTTTTTTTTTTGCTTCGGCCACATTATACCCCCCTCCTTCAATCTTCCCCTGATTGGAACTACTTTCACCGTCCCGCCCGTCTTCTTCTTTCCCCATCACGCACCTCGCCCAGGAGCCTCATCGTCTTCTTCTTGTACATATCTATTTCCTCTCACTAGCGGTCGAGTCGGCTATAGTCTCACCACCCACCTATCCAATCATCCTTCTTCGGGCTTGTCGACTTGCCTGTCCTCCGGTGCCGTAGCCAAGACCTGACATGGCTTCCTCCACCTCGTCATGACCGCATAGGCTCGGGTAGGGAGTCTCCTGCAATAAATCTACGGTGCAATACTTTATATCTATGACACACGCAACTCGTCATCCTCGCACCATGTGCTCCCCCTCTCTCCCTCTATGCAGCCAGCTCGTCCAGAAACGCGACGCTATGCAAATCGGGCCCGACGCCGTTCCCCGCGCGCCCCCTTTCGCCCATCACGTCAATGACAACAACAACAACAACAGCAACAGCAACAATAACGGCGCTGCTTCGTCTCAGACAGGCGTCATCTCCTGGTCCATCAGCTTCCTCACCTCCGCCTCCATCCTCTCCTCGTGCCCGTCCGCCCCCGTCACCTTGTTGGCGAGCTCAATCTTCTTCTGACACGCCTTGTACATGAGCTCCTCCATCGTGCCCGACGAGATGAGCCGGATCACCTCGACGTCCCGCGTCTGACCCAACCGGTGCGCTCGGTTCTCCGCCTGGATGTCGTCTTGTGGGTTCTCCGACTGGTCGAATATGATGACCTTGTTGGCCGCCGTCAGGTTGATGCCCGTGCCGCCCGCCCCCGTCGTCAGCAGGAAGACGGCGATCGAAGGGTCCGAGTTGAACTCGTCAATCAGCGTCTGCCGCTCCGTCACCTTGGTGTTGCCCATCAGCACCCGGTGGTCGATGCCCCGTAGCGCCAGCGCCTCCTGCAGGAGCTCGATGATGCGCGAGAACTTGCTGAAGACGAGCGCCCGGTCGCCCTTGGCCTGGTACTGCGTCACCAGCTCCAGCAGCTTCTTCACCTTGCCGCTGTCCAGCTCGGCCGACGCCGGCAAGTCATATTGCCGCAAGTGCTGCGGGTAGTCGCGGCACCAGAGATGGAGCTCAAAGTCGGACGAGTTCTTGAGCTCCTGGATCAAGTGCCCGAGGTCCGGCTGATGGAGCTCCGCCTGCGGTACCCTCTTCATCAGCACCTTGCCCATCTTCTCCACCACGGCGTCGGTAAAGTGACGCCGGAAGAGCAAGGGGTGCAGGGCTGCCTTTCGAAGCTGCATCCATACGTTGTTCTGGTCGTTCTGCCGGCCCCGCGACGCCTCGACGCCCCGCTGTGACGGCTCCGTCTTGAAGAGCTTCTCGTACTCGTCGTAGACCGGTCGCTGCGCCTCGCTCATCTCGCACCGAACCAACGTGTTGTATTTCCGCGGCATGCTTGACAGGACCTGATCCTTGCGCCGCTGCAAGATAAAGGGCTCAAGAATGGTGCGAGCACGCCGGACGCGCTCGTTGTAGAGGAAGGCTCCGTTGGACACGTCCCGGATGCTGATCTTTTGGCTAAAGATGTACTGCACGTGCTGCATACAGCCCTCGAACATCCGGGGGTTGATGAAGCTCAGGAGCGACGTCATCTCTAGGAGATTGTTCTGCACCGGCGTGCCTGGGAGCCGGTCCCGTCAGCATAGAACCAAGGGGGATTTAAAAAAAACCGGACGTCCGGCGTCGTCGTACCTGTCAGCAGCATCTTCCACGCCGCCGGGATCTGTCGGAGGTCCTGGTAGATCTTGGTCTCCGAGTTCTTCATTTTGTGGCCCTCGTCAAAGATGGCGGCGTTGAAGCAGCAGCGTTGCATGGCGTCGACATCGGTTTCTGAGTTGATCTGCGAGTATGTCGCCAGCACCACGTGGTAAGCCTCCGGCTCCTCCAAGACATCGTAAACAATCCCGGCCCTTTCCGACTGCGAACCTCGATAGCCGATGACGGAGAGATCCGGGGCGAACCTCTCAAACTCTATCAGCCAGTTATTATACGTGCTGGGCGGCACCACGACCAGGTTGGGCCACGGTCGACGACCCCGGCCCTGCCGCTCGTAGTCCTCTACCAGGTGGCAGATGAAGGAGATGACCTGGCACGTCTTGCCGAGTCCCATCTCGTCGGCGAGGATGCAGCCGATGCGGTAGTTGTAGAGCAGCGCCAGCCAGTTGAGGCCGAACAGCTGGAAGGGCTTCATCTCGCAGTGGCCGTCCATGAGACGCGGCTGCTGCGGCACGAGTGGTCGCGTGTAGCGCGAGCTGCCGAGGCTCGTGGGCGTCGGAGGCATGTCCCTGTCCGGGGTCGCGCGGCCGCTTCTCTTGTTGAAGCCAAAGGAATCGAGCTCCCAGGCGTCAACGACGGCCTTGACCATCTGGGCCTTGACCTCGCACTTGCCGACGACATCGTCGATGGCCGAGACGGCGCGGAGGAAGACACTGACGGCATCGACGACGGACTCGCCGACGCCGACCTTGGCGGCCTTGCGGGATCCGGATTTCTTGCTGATGCTAACCCGTCTCGCCTGGTCGAGGTCGGCAAAGGGGCGCTTGGCGACGAGGGGCTCGACGAAATTTTCCTTGAGGCCGGTCATGGCGACCAACTCGGCGAGGGAGCTCGAGTTGATGGAGGCCAGAACGCGACCGTGGGCGTCGTCCTCGGCGGGCTCTGGCGAATCGTCGACCCGGAAGGCGTCCTTTTCGTTTTCGACGATTAGCGGATCGTCACTCGAAGGCGGGTCGGCAGAACGGGGCGTGGCGTTTCGATTACGCAAGCCCTGTATTAATCGACGTCTCGTCGGCTTCGGAGGGCTCGGGGAGTTGTTTGGAAGAGGAGGGAGAGCTGCGGGCTTTCTTGCCTCCCGCTTCATCGTGGCCTTTGATACCAAACGACGAGACGCGGGCGGCTTCTGCGGAGCGCTGCCTGAGGACTCGGAGGACTGTAGCCATATGATGGCATCGTCCAGGTCGTTGTGGCACACCAGGAGGGCTTCGCGGACCCTCTCGGCCGAATACCTGTGGCCGAAAACGTCCCAAATCTGCTTCATCCTCTTTTGAATTTCCTCGTCGGGGGACATGGTCTCCTTTCGCGCGACAGAGGGGCTATATGTGTAGGCAGCAACCTTTGCCTTGAATGAGGTAGGACGAATGTCTGCCAGGCGGCCTTGATCGTCGTCTTCCGACAAGAGGCTGATTGTGTCGTTGACAGCTGTCATGGTGGCCGCGGGTCGGGGAGGACGAAAATAGGTGCCAGCCGGGGCGATGCGAGAACCAAGTCGACTCTGAAAGGGAGACGAGGCCGGAACCTCGATGACGCTGTCTGGGGGCGACGACGACGACGCCGACGAAGCGCCAGTCTGATCCTCATCGGCCAGAGAAGGCGAGATTGGGTCGCTGCTCGATCCGCCTTTCACGTGCCTCGAAGGCATTGTTGGCGGCTGGGAGGCAGGGAGTGTTCTTTGGCGGAGAAAAATCCGATCAAGGACTGACTTCCTTCGCCACTCCCGTTTTCGTGACGGGCTTAGAGACGCGCTTCGACCACTTCGCGCGGTCACGTGCCACCCCTGGCTGTCTACCTACCTACCCCTACCTACCTACCCCTAACCTAACCTACACTCTAGGAGATAAGACGTTGACGACTCCGGCCTCAACGTCATCTCCCCCCTGAGCTGCAACGGACAGGACAATACGCGACCTCTGGGACGTTACATGTGCAATGCTAGAATGCTAGGTCTTCCTTCCCCCATCGGAACCGCAATGGATAGTAACAATATTTGGTCGTCGTTCTGGACCAAAAGGATGGCGCGCACTTCTGGCTGAAACAACAGTCGTCGACAGACTTGCATCCTAAGCACACGTACTCGTCCATCAGCATACATCAGGCAGCAGCCGTGGCGGGCCAGGAATCTCCTCACTCTTGTCCGCATTGCAGGATCTGACCGTTACCGAGTCGTCCAATTTCGTCGCCGCAGGAGCCTCATTCTTCTCTTCGATAGGCGCGACGTGGCACTGTCCAGAGGCGGCGAAGCCCACGACGAGCGTGATAAGCGTCAAAGTGATCTTCATTTTTTTAAAGTTCGGATGCAGGTTCGGTTCGTGCTGTGAGCATGGCCATCTCCCTTTTGCTTGAGCGGATCGCGCCAATCTTATGTCTACTACACGAAAGCATCCCTTCTCTCTTTTCCCGCCAAATCCCTGCCGGCATATGGGCTCAATAGCCAGAGCCAAGACGGATCAGGCTACCTATCTTGTTGTCGTATTCGTTCCTCCCTCTAGTTGTCTTCGTATTATATTATGCATGCTCTTCCCTTGAGTAATGCGCTGGAATTAGTGCACGGATTAACCTTGTCTCATCCTCTTCAGTTTGGCCTGCTAATGAAACAAAAAGGCTGACGCCATGCCCACTGCTTGTCTGTCCTTCACTGCTTGCCCACTGATGCCGCAACTCAAAATGACAACAACTAACACCAGACTCCTAGAGAGCAAAAATGCTTTGCTCTCAATTCGTCCACAGGGACCCTACCCTTGTTGAGAAACGACAGCGGGACCCCCTGAGAGACCTTCGTTGCTATTTTGAGCGTCAAGACGGCAGGGATTACACGGACGAATACGAACAGCTGCTGAGGTGGGAAAAGATTCACATGATAAAGGACAGGTAAGGTAGTCTTCACGTTCAATTTCCTGCATGTACCCGCTGCAAGTTGTGGAAAAAAAAGAAAAGTTCAAGTTGAACCAACGCAAAGGGTCCTTGAAGCTGGAACTACCTGCGAGTTTCAATCAAAATTTCCACAAGTCCGCAGACAAAGATTGTCACCTTTCAACACCATGGATAGGCGGACAGACACGCAATGCCTCCCATGGGGCGCCCAACCTACCTAGGCCTGTTTGAGGCCATGGAGGCGAATAGGGCAACGGCGCTCAGGACGTCTTCGGTCACAAAGATTCCAAGAAAAATGGTAGGAATGATTTCAGAGCTATTCAATTCTTGTGCCTCAGGCGCGCGGATATGACCGGAAGTCAAATGTGCAAATGTTGATCGGTATAGATCATCGTGGCCGGGTTGATTATGGCAAAAAAGCATAGTCGAGTTGGAAAGGTCACGAACCCCGAATTATCCCCTACACCCTATTTCAAGGGTTCCAGCTCAACATCGCCCCAAGCCAGTCGTCTTCTGGAACACGACATCTTTTGACCTTGCTCCCCTCTTGCTCATCTTGTTCCGAATACGGAGATTCATAACAGACGGCCCCAGCAAAACAACAGTCCTCGTCCGTCTGGCAGATTGCTAGCACGCTCTTCACATTAGCATGACAACAGGGTGATGAAAAGGGAGCCTGGTTTGGCTAAGGGGGACAGCAGAGGAAGGCGGAGAACCTACCATTGTGTCCGCAATACTTGATCGTCACGCCGTCCCCGGTCGGTTTAGGTGGTGCAGGTGGAATAACAATCGTGTCACTAGAGACAGGGCGCATACCCAAAAAAGCCCCTTGGGCGCCGTAGCTCACGAGGAGGGTGGTGAGTGCGATTGTGGCCTTCATCTTTGTCGATGCTGATCCGGCTAAGAGAGCTACTGGAGTGTGCTTTAAGTAGTTCTAGAGAGTATAGGGACCTACCCGTACGGCGGGCGTATCACAAGACGCAAGGCGCGTAGTATAGGCTGACCGAAAGGGCATTAAAAAACGAGCATCGGAAGTAGTATAACTAGTTCATTATTATCATAATTATTATTCAGTACACTACCCTACCTGTCTTGCGAAACACGTAGAGCTTCTATACTTCAATGGATAGGAAAAAAGCCATTTAACCCGAGTCCGGGATTGAAAACCTATAGCCTGCTGTCAAGTGCGCTGCTGGCTATGTGCCCGTGTCGCTGTGTTGCCGAACTCGTATCGCTATTGTATGTAATCTGCTAAAGGTCCTCTTCGAATGGTATCATCTTTATAACTGCGTATTGAGCAACTTGTAGACGATTGAAAGCAGCGGCATTAATGTCCCAATTTTTCCATGTTCGGCGAAGGAAAAGGGCAAGCCACCTCATCTCTTGAATCAGGTCAGGAGAAGGCGAAATGGTACAAAGACCCGCTTGTCGTGTCTTGTTCAACCGTTAGAGGCATATTGCAACTTTGGAATGTTGGGTCTTTAGAGAATATGAATCACGAGATATAGCCAGCTAACAGAAGGACTGAAGTTAGGATAGAAGGAGTAAGAGCTTAAAAGACTACACACCTATCCCGTATATGACCTATATAAGTGACTATCGCGTAACACCTAGGTAGTGAGTGATAAGAAGAACGATTTGCGGTAGACTCTCGAAATTATTGAGAGCCTCACTCTTTTAAATCGGTATATTCATAAGCTTCATAACGTCCGTTCCTTAGACTTGGTGGCTATACGCAGGTAGGTAGTTGCAATCCGACAAGACTTGGGGCCCGGTTCTGTCAGTTCTATCATCGTAGTAGAGCGTCGGCGCCGGTCCGGATGAAATTAGATTGCCATTGTCGACCTGACATCGCTCTTGTTGTTCTGGTTGGCACCAGGTAGTGAGTGACTACTGATCTTGGAGCCCCCTTTTGGACCAGGGTAATCAAAGGCCATCAGTTCATGCCTTCGATTCAGAGATGCCTCGAGTGCCCGTTATATCTTCATGCCTTTTTCTTGGAGAGAAAGCTTCGGCCTCCAAGGAGCCAATTCATAGCCCCTGATGCAATGTCGCCGCCACCGTAGTAAACAGGCCAGGGCGACTCAAACGGCAGGGTCTCTGTAAACCGAGATCTGATTCCAAATGCGAGTGAAGATGAGTGAGTTCCTAAATAGGCACTAGACGCGAGAGAGAAGCCGTTTCGTTGCAGCCGGCAAACACAGGCGGTCCCCCACCCGCCCCCTTTCTCCCACCATAGTCGTTGTTTGCAACTACAGACTGAACCGTAGTCATCTCACTGACTGGCCCGTATGTCTTTCTGTTCAGTTTGAAGGTCAGGGGCCAAGCCGGGCGGTCCGGCGATCTCGAAAAAAAGTACAGGATGGGTGTGTTCTATGAACGAACCAACATCTGCACATTGCTGGCCCTTTCACTCGACTTCGCACCTGAACAGCAAGAGAACGGCCTGTTGAAGAAATCACTGGGCCTTACACGATGAAGAGATGAGAATACCACGTGGCATTAGATGGCACTTTGCCGACTTCAAATAGGGATCATGGGGGGGGGGGGGAGGGGGCCAACACAAACGGCAAGTTGCAGCGATGCCTGCTGTTTGACAAGGATACTAGACAGAAGTGAATATCATCAACTAGGGAATGACTATCTTAACAAGCACTGGATGAGAAACTCACAGTCATTCATTGTAATTGCAAACGGGAAGAGCATGGTAAACCTGGCCAACCGCAACTATTATAAATAAGGCCAGTCCTCTCCTCTCATGAAGCTCAAAGCACAACCCTTCTACACGCTCTGGAGAGGCAAGAGCAATCAGTCAACATGTCTGCCATACCCAGCCTTCCCACGCCCAGCGATTCGACCGCACTCTATTATGATGCTCTTGTCGGAGCAGCAGACGACGCTCTCATCCCGACCCCATCGGCCATCCGCCAGATGTTCAATGATGGCATGGCAACATGGCAGGAATTTCTCGACGAGGCCAAGAAGATGAAGGCTGGTCTATGGCCTGCTGGATCCTTGGATCCCTACATCACCTTGGTCGACACTCCAGCCTTGCCCGCGAGCTTTCGCCCAGCTCGCTTTTTGTACGGACGACCCCTTTGGAAAGTCGACGACGGATTCGACAGCGAAAACACCACCAAGACCGGCAAAGCAGACGACGAGAAATGGGATCCGAGCCTTCGCTACGGCCGTCGAGTCGGAATCAAGTTGAGTGGCCACGCTCCGCTCCGTGGCCAATTCTCCCCCTACGCAAAGACTGCGCTGCTCAAGGCCAGCCCCAAGACGATGGGCAGTATTGCCATCCTGACCCTGTGCTGGTCTTATATACTCTCCGCTCGCTTTCTTGAGATGCAGAAGGGCGAGATGGTGTACTCGGAGAACCGGGAGAGGCCCAACCAGCCAAGAGATGGCTATAAAGTCCCCCTCTGCATGGACGGCGCATCCCCAGCTCTGGTCAGATGGATCTGCGCCGTTGCCACGAGCCCCTACATGGGCTGGCTGGTCGTGAAAGGAAAATTGCCGCCTTGGGCTGCTTGCCTTTGGAAAAGCGGTGTTCAGATCATCATCGAAACCGAGGACCCGACGACGGACACTTGTTCAGCGCCCAGCTCTGCCGAAGCACTCGATCTCCTTGTCGAATTCTGCCGCCTTTTTGGCCTTGGAAAGGAAGAGAGCCATGACGACAAGTACGAGTCTATGTCGCCTTACCGGGAGGCCTTTTTCGCCGCACTCCTGCTCCCGTACTACAACGCCAAGGGGCATCAACCTCAGTTCCCTGATCCCAATCTCACCAGGGCTGATGGCAGCAAGTTCACGGATGCCGACGAGAAACTCATCCGCGGCTACGGGCAAGACATGAGGTATTTCATGACTATTAGTGTCAACCCGTCCTCGGTCGCCAGCATCCTCTGGAGCGTTTTCTGGCAGCCGGACGTCAACTGCAACCTCGTAAGCCCATGGCTTGCCTCCATCATGGATGTTCTCAGCTCTACCTTGGGGGCACAAGACCTGGAAACTCTGATCAAGGTCTTCATCTTGCGCCGGCCCCGGGTGGCACCTTGGTGGCTTGCCGTCTTCCTGCTCGGAGACCTGTTCATTCTCGATTCCATTGAGCACTACTTGGACCCACGAAAGCCCGATGTCTCGGATTTGACGAAACACGATTCGGATCCGATGCTCTCCGCCTGGACCGGCTCAAAGCAGTCGTTCGTGGAATGTCCGGCTGACGCAGACCGCCCGGGCTCGACCCTCGGCGGCAATCCCGATCTGGTCTCCAGGGCAGACCTACTTCGATACCGAAGCTTCTACAAACTGCAGGACAATTACTTGCTGCCCCTGGCCTGGCGCCCCTTTGGATACATCAAGAAGCAGGACATCGAGCCGGAGCTTTGGCCATATCTCCATCTCAAGCCTGCTCTTCAGTATCAGCACTTTACCTGGTATATTGGCAAACAGGCAAGCCCTCCGAGCTTGGGCTTCCGGCGAGACACGGGAAGAGACGTCAAGAACGTTGGCGATGACTTGACACGCCGATCCGCCGCCAACAATCCCCCGATTGTTCGCTCCGAGGTTATCAGAGTGCCCCCGTCCCAGGAATCCACCCTTCGAATGGTATCCTTCCTAGCCGACGATAGCATGAACGTTCAATGCTGGGGAAATGTCGCCATGCCAGTTGAGGTCGCCTATCATCCCTGGCTGTTTAACTGGAACCTCCGCAGTGTGAAGGACCTGTGGCAGTACGATGCTGAGATGAGAGCACGTCGGATCTTCCTTCAGGCCAACCCGCGGCGGGAGTTTACGTACCAGCTTTTGATGAAATGGCTGACGGAGGAGCATCAGGAGGGCGACGAGGACACTGTCTGAGATGGGACGGACTTGGGGCCGATCAAGGGCCTTGGGGGAAGCATTGAGAGGGGAGCTTTTCATATCAAGTAGTATCGCCTAGGTAGTCAAGAACCGATCTTTAACCACTCTGCTCTCCTGCTCTGCAGATCTGACATGTCGATAGTACCTAGAGTAAGCGAATAGGCCCTCCCTTCACTGACCAAACAGATAGGTGACCACGTGCGGCAATCCAGTCACGTGCGGCGAAATGGGATCCAGTCACGTGCCGTCCATCTCCATCCCCCCCACCAGCCGAGCACCACTCATCGCGAGTCAAGTCATCATCACTCCAAACTATCCACAATGGCAACCCGCCGCATCCTCGCTTCAGGCACCGACCCAACTCCAAACTTCATCGACAAGGACGCTCAATCGCCGGAGGAACCTTCAAACATCACCCCTGCCGTCCCAAAGTAAGCGGCCTCGATGCCAGTGTCGATGATTTCAAGGCCTAACATGGGCCCAGGCATGTCATCGTCAAGCTCCTCGCCTTTACCTTTGCCATGATCGTCCTCCCCATCGGCTCCTATTTTCTCTCCGTCGATACCGTCTTCAAAGGCATAGACTCCCCAGAGCCATCAGATCTCTACTCACTTCACTTGGTCAACCTTCTTTCTTCTTGGCTGACGGCCCTCTTCAGGCAATTCTTCTTACGCAGGTGGCTTCGCTGCCCTGCTGGCCAACGTCGTGCTCATCGCCTACGTCATCGTTGCCATGAATGAGGACGAGTCGGACAGGACGGCGGCCAGAAAACCCGAGGGCAAAAAGGATCAATGATTCTATTCATGCCACGCTTCCTTGTCCTCACGCTATAACTTCGTACACATCTCACAGTCACGGCGGGAATGGCGGCCGGTGCCACAGATGGGGAACGTCACCGCCTCACGCCTTGTCATGGTGTCTTCCGGGCCCTTCTTCCCCTGCGTCTTCTCGTTAAAGTGATAAATTGTCCTTCAGCCGGTCCAACAGGCACTGACCCGTTGCCGCATCCTCATCTATATGCAACATAAAACCTGGTCGGTAGTTGATGATGATTAACGTCCGTGCACTCAACAGATTCTTTCGTCTGTCGTCTCCGGTGGTCCAGCTCTCATGAAACCTCGTTAAGAGCAAACACCCGACGCCACATACACCGGACCAGTCATGAGCGTACATCATATTTTCTGAATCGGTCCCAAGTTCGGCAGGGTGCCTTGCGTCCCCTCCTCTCTTCATCCCGAGGACTCCGGATGCCGTGCTCCTCAATCATCTATCCCACGCCACTCGACGCGGGCATTCCGTCTCAGCGCGGCGCTTGCCGAAACGCGCCCTGCATGCCGACGGGCGAATGAGAATGGCGAGAGCTGGTTTTGACCCCGGTCGTGACCTAGGCGTCCTTGCTAAAACGACGAGTGAACCAGCTCTTTCGCCTTTCAGGGGCAACCTGTACCAGCGGCGAACCCTGCCTACCCTCTGCCAGCGATTGTTTGCCGAGCTCTGCGTCGTAGTATCGGGGCTCCATGTGTGCAGGCGATAGGATTTGATCCTGATGACCAGGAATCCTGCCACCGGGGTGGTTGGGAGCATGGTAGGATTGGCCCTGGTTGGAGCCAACGGCGTACTCATTGGTCGGCTTCCGGCGTCTGACAGGCGAGACCCGATCGGAGCTGTTGTCGCTGCTTGTCGGGTCTGTCATATACCCGGCAGGATCCGAGTTGCCGCTGGGAGCAGCCGACGTGACAGTTTCATAGGACCGATCCTTATGTGGTAGAGGGTAGACGTTCTGCTCCCGCCCGTAGACTTGATAGTGTGGCTCGGCATGCATCCTTGGACCGCGATCGCGCTGGGCATGTCGACCGTGTCCGCCCCCATGACCATGTTGAGAGTCCATGTAGCTACTCCTCGCCGTCCCAGAGTTCGTAGACCCGTGGTACGTGTCCGTTCGAACCGAGGATGGCCGATAGTAGCTGTCCTGGGGAAATCGTGGCTGGCTCTGCGGATGGGAGGTGCCCCTCTGGTTCCAATTGCCAGACGAGTCCGTCTCTGGAGTAAGGAAAGGGTCAGCGTGTCACTTGCGGGGGTTGATCAAGTTGGAACGGTTCGTACCTGAGCGAGGCAAGGCTTTCCGCGAGTATCCACCGTCTATAGCGGCTTCGAAGCCTCGGATCGTGTCGAGCGGTCGTTCCCAACGGTTGCGGGTGGGGTTTGACTTGTCGGGATCCGCTGGAGGATAGTATTAGCCACCTGTCCCACGGGGGGGGGGGGAATAAAACAGAAGGCATCCGAACAAGCGACTTACTGATTGCATTACCCCAAACATCTTTGTGCTGCAGCGAACGCAGCGGAGCGTGATTTGACTGGGCATTCATGGCCACGGTAGCTGTGCAACGTTCGAGTAAGTCGGACAGTCGAGGAAAGGAAGACACGGGAGGGGTAGGTGAGGCAGTGTGCAAGACAAGTCGGGGCAGAGACAAGAAATTTTCAAAGACTTACAGGGCTCTGCCTCGTTGATGGCCAGGGTGGGATCTGCCTTGCTCTGCAGGCGGTTCGAGTCTTTGTCCTCTTGCGTCTCATTCTTGCTGGCAACGCTGCGATAGGACTGATCGGAGCGAACGCTGAAGCTGCGCGGCTTGGTCTGGGCCCTCGGCTGCTGGGAGTAGGTCGGCTGCTGGTGCCGCTGCTGCTGCTGCGGGAGCAGATCATAGTGCTCTGCTGGGGTCGCCATGGTGGATGGAGCCGACAGCACAGGAGGTGGAAGATGAAGGAGAAGAGATAAGGGTGCGTAAGAGGCGGGGTACTTTTTTTTTTGGCGGTGATATGCGGGAGGGGAGAAGCGGGAGAAGGGAGGCACGGACTATGATCCGGCACGGAGGCGAGGGAGTAGTCGCGATGATGGACCTTGAAAGAGAGACAAGAGAAGCTTGGATGATGGATGAGACGGCAAAGAGCTTTTGCTCAAGTTGCCGGGCGGTCCTTTCCCGGGCTAGGCAGAGGCTGGCGAGGGGCTGCTTTCGGGTGTAGCGTCAGTACCTAAACATTTATTCACAGCCAAAATACAGTGCAGTAGTGCGCCAATGAGTCCGAGGCGGAGCGCACTGGATGGACCTCACGCTTGTGGTCCAGGCGCAGCAAGCAGCGGCAGGAGAAAGAGAGGGGCGGGAGATGGGCGAGGAGGGGGGGGAGGGGGGGAGGGTTGCGAGCGGGACTTGCCTGAGAAGTATTTGATCTGTACCTTTCGGGAGTTGTATGCGTCGTATCGGTCGATCAATACCTCAGCTATACGACCACAGCGACGATTGTTCGTACCGCAATCACAGTGCGGCGCACCAGGTTTTCGCGGCCGTTTTGTCGGGGCGGAGAAGGATGGTGACAGACAGGCGGCAAAGCGATCCGAACGATTAAGGAACAAGACCGAGCGTCCGACCGACAGCCACGAGACGTATAGAGATCAGGACCCAAAAAAAAAAAAAACGCTCCAGGACAAAAAGGAAAGCCCGGTACCTGGACCGAAATAAAAAAGCTTATCTCGCACGGCCAACGGGCTGCGCAGGTGGCCAGCGGGGCGCGCTTCTCCCTGCTCGTCGGATCAAGACGTTGAAAAGGCCTTTCCGGCGACCCGGCTCCTGACGTCAGCGAGCTATGTCTGTCTCGGACAAGCCGTCCGTGCTGTGCGGGCAGTGCGGGCAGTGCAGGTGAGACAACTCCAGACAGGAGGAGGCTCCCGCTCCTTTGGGTCCTTGCTTGTTTTCTTTCTGTCGTCGCGCTGATTGTTGGCTGCTGCGAGTCGAGCAAACGGAAAGGAACCCTGCACTGCTGCGTCCGTGTGGCGTCTTGGCCCGCTTCTTCTCGCCTCGTCGATGCTTGCTTGCTCGCTCGCTCGCTCGGCTGGCGGGTTCCTCTTAATAAATATGTCCAAGGCGTTTTCTAGCTCGGTAACGGAGGGGGGGTGGTGGCGAGCCGGAGTCGAGGCTGGGGGATCTTCAGGCGTGTGACGACGACAAATCGACGGGCCAAGAGGCAACGTGAGTGGCTGTGTTGTGCGTCGAGAGTGCGCAAATACGAAGTGCGAGGCAGCATCGATGAACCGTCCGTCTTCGTACAAGCCGGCATGACAAGAGGCCCAAACCGCGTTATAGTTATACCTCGGAGCCTGCTTGATCCATCTTTGTGGCCGCAAGCAAAGCACCATGCTCGGCAAGCTGGAGCCTCCATGACTCGAGACTGGAGTTTACAATTCAGCAGGTTGGGGAACGTGCAGTGATACGTACGATGATATGCAGCATGCGGTGGTGCATCCTGCGAGTTGCTTCGACTTCTTCCAGCAATATTCTTGTTTATTATAACAAGACCCCCATCGAGTATCTGAAAGCAGAAAGGCTAGTCCACCGCGGCATATAGATCGCGAAAAGACTGCGCACCAACAAAGTGGATTATTGTTGCCAAAAACCAGCCCTGCTGAAGAACCGGGCAATTCTGTACTGGGTAGGTTGGTAGGCAAGTACTGCTAGCAATGGAAGGGATGCCACCCAGTATCTCGACAGTGCATTCATCATTCTCTACAGTGCATGGCCAGTCACCGCCGCGTACGATCCGGCCTAGTAAGCCCCGACAAGCTGAGCCCACCGGTATCCTGCACAGTAGCATGCTGCTGCATTAACGGCAATCTTATCCTTCAAATGCCTCATGCCCACACTTAACGAACCTACGTACTTACATGATGGCCGGTGCGTGCAAGCCTCAGGCACGCGGCTACCGGCCGAGGCACAGACAACAGACAACACGGGCCCTTTGTTTGATTCCAGCCTTCAGATGATGGATGCCGTGCTTCGCTAGCTGCAGCTGCAGCACTCACAATAACAATGGAGCACTGCCTTATCGTCTGCGTTGCCCTCAATGCCACGTCTGCGCATGCAGGCAACTTTTATGAGCATTTCCGGGGAACCCTCGACTCGACTTCTCTTCCGGTTCCATCGCGCCCACGTCCATCGACGATTTCAGGCCGTCATCTTCAACAACTTACTTGGATGCCCCCCTGTCTACTTGTCAGCTCTTCGTACTCGGTTCCTTGAATACATGCAGTGGATCGGTGCCAGCTGGTGGTGCTACGAGATTCGTCTCGGAGACCCATCCCCTGCTACTATAACATGGGCATCTACGAATAGACTATGTACACACTCGATTGGAGCCAGCATTGCCGTCATGCCCCGAGAATGGCCTACATGTACATCATGCTCGTATACCTACCTATACAGACGTGTTGCATGCGCCTGCGTCACACCGAGATAGACTTGTCAGGCAGCCATGGTCACTTACTACCGGGCTTTCCCGACCGAGTGCCATCGTCGGAGCAGGTGTTTGTAACGCTGCACCTAGCCCGCGAGTCGGCTCTCGAGTCTGCAACCCTTGTGCCTCGGCCGTCAGAGGAGACGGTAGAGAGGAAAAGGCGAAGTCTCGCCCTTATGCACCGTCATGCTGGGCTGCGTAACACTACATCAAGCAAGGCAGCGTCGCCTTGCCGTGTAAGAACGCGTCCACATGTATATCTTGACTGTCTTTACTTGGCGGGCAACAGGTCGAGTCGTCACGCCGTGTACAGTCGGCCGTGTCTTCTCCGACTTAACAGGCCGGGCTGTCTGGGAATGGTATCGGCGAGACGCCAGCATACACATTGATCATCGACGGTGATCTAGGTACCTATGCAAGGGCCAATATCACCGCAATAAGGCGCTGAGAGGAGTAAAGCTGGCCACAAGTCATCATGATATCGACTCGACCCTTCACTCACTGGCTCTGCGCCTGCTGAACGTGGGTAGGACGGAGTCGATGTCTCTTCATCGGCCCGTTTATCGTCTGCTCGGGAATAGGACCGACACATAATCCCAAGGGAACGCATAGTGTTCGCCCGTCTCCCGATCCCGTCCACGGAACTCTCTTCATATCCGATGTCATCTCCCTATAGCCCTGACACCCGATAAACCGTCGCCAGTCGTAGGATGTCGTTTCTCCGGAGGCTCGATTTCCAACTATTGGCATCGGGAGCATCATAGTTGTTTCACGGTCGGTACCTCGGACCGACGACTTGCTTCATGTTTTTTAACTTGCATGCCTCAAGTCAAGGCAATATGAGTCGCCCATGCCTCAATCCATGCAGCCAAATGGAAACCGCCCTCGCTACCAACTCCATCCCGATTCTTCCTTTATATCGACGAAGGGTACAGCATGACACGGACAGAAGCACCAAACGACTTCGTCGGGAGCGGCGAGGTGAACTTGGCCCGGACTACGCCAGAATTGCCTAAACCTCACCGTTAGCAGCCCAAGCTTGACTTGCGAACATTCCCGACGCCATACCATGCGGCCGAGTGACCTTCCCCCAGATGACACGAATCTTGGAGCCTCGAATCTCCCTGTGGCCTCGATAGACGTAGGCGACACGCTTGCCCAGATAGAAGCTGTAACCGAATGTCAGCAGTCGGTCCCGGCGGATAAGGACTGGTGTGTGCGTACTTGGCGGCCTTGGTATCGTCAACGCCCTCAATCTTGATCAGGCTGGTGCCCGGGTTGGTGACGTGACGAGAGCGCTGGTAGCTCAGGTGGCGCCCCCTATTCATGCCCGTCAGCGCATGCTCAGGATCGTCATGTCGAGGTAGAGTCGGCTCTTCCACAACGCGGCACAGCCATCGAATCGCTGCACTACTTACTTGACGTATACTGGGTAAATAGTCAGTGCTTTGTCCTATGTGTGCACATCCAGGGCACCAGGGCACGACTCACATCTGTGACCGCTCTCGGAAGGCATCGTGATGATGTTCTGGCTTCCTCCCTGGATCAAAGCAGAGAAGGACAGGGGTAGAGTCGAGGGAACCGTCTTATCGAAAAGACCTTGCCCTTCTTGCTGTGCACGTCGTTGGCGAGGATGTCGGAAAGTCGTGTGGATGGGCTCCTGGTGTGCGGCAACAGTACGTAAGCTCGGGATAAATTGTGCCCTACCGATCACGTGTGCTTTTAGGGCAATCAGTCAGCTCGCGCTTCATGTGGCTGTGCTGCGGACCAGCGCGCCACCTGTGGCTGATCAGGTTGGATTGGCCCCGACCGAGTTCGCCAAAAGTTGTCGTTTCAACACCGGAGATTCCAACTGGCAACTGCGAATTCTCAATGCAGCTGCGAGAGCCTTTATCGGGCTTCTTTGCCGAGGAAAGCAATCCATCACGCACCCGAAACATGCGACGTTTTGTCACGTCATTAGGAATGAGAGGCTTCACTAACAAGACTTCGCATTTCACCCTTCTCACTGTGTTGTGCGACTCTGGAGCACGCTCGTGGCCACCTGTCTTACAAGCTTATCCGTATGTAACCCAGCAACCGACAGCGACGCAGGCTCATGCAGTGGGAAAGGGCACAAAGATACCAAAGGAACCTAAAACGCGACCCTATGGGCCATTCTGCCCTCCGCTTGTCTCATCGAAGTCTCTGATTGCTGCGGTTTGCCTCGGCGGGACCGGGGCTTCGAGATCACTTCAAATATTAATCGTAGAGAGCTTCTCGCATCCTCGCCGAGGCTCCGGAGTTCGCTTCCACGGGCCTACCACAAGACGCCGAAGGTGCCGCTCGCAGCGCCGGTGCAAAATCTTTGATTTGCGCGTGTAGCCATTTGCAACGACGTAATAACCTCAGGCAGGCTCCTGAGCAGGCAGCGAGCGAGACGACCGGAAGGCCCGGGCGAGCATCTGCCGACTACAGCTGGTTCGGCCCACCACGAGGCTCCAGGAATTGGTGCACGAATACAGGTAGGTACCTAAGTAGGTAGGTAGGTAGTACTTGCCTCCTACATCCACCGACCTCCTCTGCTCCGAGCTGTAGGTACCTACCTACCAATGGAAAACCTTACCTACCATAAGTTGGTATCGAGTCCATCCGTGCTCGGGATTATGATGGATGGATGGGCAAAGGTAAAGAAGGGTTCTGTTCATGTTGGAAGCGGAGGAAGGCATTCGCAGTATTAGGTGAGATGCTTGGCAGCTGTCCACGTCCTCTCCTTGGCACAGACATCAGACATCATGGCCTAATTCGAACAGCTCCGGTGCCCATGTCTGTTTTCGGGATACCTGCTGAACAGCAGACTCCCACACAGTAAGCCGAGTACCCGCCTAGTAGTAGTCGGTACCTTGGCGGGCTATAACTGCTCGCGATGCTTCCGCCCCGCCCTTTGCGTTTAGCCTTCGTCATTCACGCCCGTTCCAGCTCTTCCGTATCCCACCTCTACATTCTCGCCCAACCTCACCGACTCTCTTCCCCTATTGCGACCTCTTGTTCTCCAACGCCCTCCGCCTGCGACGATTCACTACATCAACGAGGCCATAGCACTCGGACATTACTGCAGCTTCCCGGACTCGAAGGCAGACCCCTGGCTGCTACCGCCCGCCATGGATGTCATCCAGGACTCGTACGTCGCCGGCCATCCTGCCGCCTCTAGCGGGCATGACTGACAGTCCTGCCCAAGTCACACGATGGAGTTGAAGGACAACACCATCATCGTCGTGCTGGGCGCCTCGGGCGACCTCGCCAAGAAGAAGACGGTGAGTCCAGCAGCATTGACTTCTGTGCGTCTTGCTAACCATGGTCTCTGTTGACAGTTCCCCGCGCTCTTTGGGCTGGTGAGCCTACCTACTTCCTTGATTGGGCCTCGTGGACACGCTGCCTAACCGTCTGCAGTACCGGAACCAGTTTCTGCCCAAGGGCGTCAAAATCGTTGGCTATGCTCGCACGCAGATGGATCACGCCGAGTACATACGACGTGTCAAATCTCACATGAAGACGCCCACAAAGGAGATCGAGCATCAGCTCGAAGACTTCTGTAGCCTGTGCTACTATGTCGCGGGCTCGTACGATAAGGACGAGAGCTTCAAGGTGCTCAACAAGCAGCTGCAAGAGCTGGAAAAGGGCCGGACAGAGACGAATCGGCTATTCTACATGGCCCTCCCCCCTAGCGTCTTCACCACCGTTTCGCAGCACCTGAAGAGGTGCTGCTACCCTACCAACGGCATCGCCCGGGTCGTGGTGAGTATTCTCGTGGCTCTCTAAGCACGGCGCGCTTGCTTACAGGCTAGCAAAGATCGAGAAACCGTTTGGCAAGGATCTCGCCAGTTCTCGCGAGCTGCAAAAGTCGCTCAGGCCCGACTGGGACGAGTCGGAGCTGTTCCGCATCGACCATTACCTGGGCAAGGAGATGGTCAAGAACATCTTGATCCTGCGCTTCGGCAACCTCTTTCTGGGTGCCACGTGGAATCGCCATTACATTGACAACGTGCAGATCTCCTTCAAGGAGCCCTTCGGCACCGAGGGTCGGGGAGGATACTTTGACGAATTCGGCATCATCCGCGACGTGATGCAGAATCACCTGCTGCAGGTGCTCACTTTGCTTGCCATGGATCGGCCCATCTCGTTTGATGCCGAGGACATACGCGACGAAAAAGTGCGTGTGCTCCGCGCCATCCCCGCCATTGAGCCCAAGAACGTCATCATCGGTCAGTACGGAAAGTCGCTCGACGGCACCAAACCTTCGTACAAGGAGGACAGCACCGTTCCCAAGGACTCGAGATGTCCCACCTTCTGCGCGCTCGTGGCTTACATCAACAACGAGCGCTGGGACGGCATCCCATTCATCATGAAGGCGGGCAAGGCACTCAACGAACAGAAGACGGAGATCAGGGTGCAGTTCAAGGACGTGTCGTCTGGCATCTTCAAGAATATTCCCCGCAACGAGCTCGTCATGCGCATCCAGCCCAACGAGAGCGTCTACATCAAGATGAACTCCAAGCTCCCCGGTTTGACGATGCAGACGGTCGTCACCGAGCTCGACCTCACCTACCGCCGACGCTTCTCCGACCTCAAGATTCCCGAGGCGTATGAGTCCTTGATACTCGACTGCGTCAAGGGTGACCACTCCAACTTTGTGCGCGACGATGAGCTCGACGCTAGCTGGCGCATCTTTACGCCTCTCCTGCACTACCTCGACGACAACAAAGAAATCACTCCCATCGAATACCCCTACGGTGAGGATCCACGGTCTAGGCAAGAGAATGCAGTCTGCTGACGACAGCTGACAGGATCTCGCGGTCCCGCGGTCCTGGATGACTTTACGGCTTCCTACGGGTACAAATTCAGTGACGCCGCTGGCTACCAGTGGCCGACGACCACTGCGGCCCCTCCCAGCAATAAGTTGTAAGTCTAGCTGGCACTGAAGCCAGTTGAGGAAGAGGCTGATGGCCGTCGCAGCTAGAAGAACTTTGTTGCGGGGACTCGGCAGTGACGCCGTTGAAAAGCTCTGTGGGTCATGTTGCGAAGCGACTAGATGTGGAATGAAGCAGGAACAGTTCGGCGCGTACCTGGAACGTGTGTATAGACAGTCAGAAGAGTATCTCAAAGTTAGGTCGATGCATGGTAGCCCCGACCTCTGCGACGAGTTTGTCAAAACTCGGCAAATTGAGTGTGATTTTTCTTCAAAGCCGTCTCGACCGGGGAAAAGGAGGTTGTCATCTCCGCGTACTTACATACATACACGCACATGGAGTAGGGATGTAGGTGGGGGGCCCGAGGTTGCGGGGATTATTCGTTCTTGATGAACCCTTGCTCGATGCTATCGAAGACGTCACGGTGAGCCTAGCATCCCTCTCCGAAGACAGGGTGGTCCCTGGTCACACGGACCCTTGTCAAGTCTTCCACGGTCCTTGCCATCCTGACCTAGCTATAGTATTGACCTTGGTTCTGAACGGACCGAGTCTCGGGAATTACGATGTGCTCAATGAACGCTTCATCTCGCTCACCCCTTGCCCAGCGAGGTCGCCTATACTATAACGCAGGCGCTTGCGTCGGCGGACAATGATGTATTGCAGACGAAACCCTTCATCGGGTTTAACCTCATGTATTACTCGACAGTATTTTCTTTCATATCTGCGACCTATTGGCAAGTATGGCAAGCTGAGACGAATAATCATTTCTCACAGGCTCTGAGCATGCCTTGTTGATCGAGACCGATCGTTCCGCTGTACTTGTAGGCGACGGCTCGTGACCGAAGACGGAGACGCAAGCCCAGGCATTGGCCCGAAGACTCTGGCTTTTCGTGCTCACGTCTCTATTCCCCTCCTTCAACGTCAAAACGGTGATGCCGTTCTTGCTGATAGCTAGAAAACAACCTTGGCCGGACTTGACGAGATAGAAGCTATCGCAGTTGTCGGCAGAGGGCTCTGGTATAGTCACTTACCTCTGTTGACATTGTGATTCCTTATTGAGCTACAATTCGGTCCGTCGCGGAGAAAAAAGCCTTTGCCGTGAAGTCACCTTAGTATACACGTCCTCGTGAGTAATTGTGTCGTTGTGTTTGCTCTCTATGCTCCAACATCTGTCGCCGAGAGCAAGACGACAGCATCTGCTGCCTCCGAATCGTACCAGAAATTATTCAGAGAATATATGTAAGCTGATTAGGTTACTATCCGCAGTAATGCCATGTTAGAGAGGAAAAAGGCACAGGCGACGCAGCGGCAGTGATTTTAGAGGGTGCCGAGCCCCAGCCCGGCTGTCCGGCCTTTCCCATGGCGCGCCCTGTTGCCCTGCTGTAGCGCAAGTCGAAGTCATGTGCGCACCTCTAGATCCCCTCCGGGTTGTTCCATTCCCATACCGTGTGGCTGGTTATTGCAGCGTAGGAGCCACTTTATTCTTTGTTCTTCCTAATGAAAAGGATATAAATAAGTTGCTTTTGACCAATCGCCTTCGCGCTTCTTAAGTTCCCGGACGACGACTAACCACTGATGCTGTTAGGTATGAGTCTGTCAGGAGACATACTTGATAGTACTTTGCGTAGACTATTTCCATGTGCAAGTACGTACGCTGTAGAATTACCATAACAGCGAGCTGGAGATAAAAAAAAATTAAACCGAATTGAATCTTATCAACGTCAACAGATCCAAGTCGCGCACTTTTTCCTCAGCCCCCTTTGCCACGGCCTCGCAGACGGTATACATCACCGTGACCTGTTCTTCCGCACGCCGCCGTCACGACTCACGAGCTTGCTGAACGAGGTAGAAGACAAGGCGGCCACTCGGACAAGGTTGCATGACTATAACTTGGCAGCGTCAATCAACTCAAAAAGTAAGCCTTGGCGGAGTTGGGCCGAGTTGAGCCGAGTTACTGTTGAGTTGAGTTGAAAACTTCGGGTAAGGTAAGGTAAGGTAAGGTAAGGTAAGGTAAGCGTCAAATGACTTACGTAAGCACGGCAGACAAAGGCCGCACGTGCCCTGGACCTGGAATCCTTCCCTTTCTCCGACCGCAAAGCGTGTCTTCCCTCTCGTCCTCCCGCGGTCCACCAAGGGAGTCAGGTCAAACGGCATGGGCGCAGCTGGCCCTCAGCCGGGCTCGAGAGGGACAAGATGGCGCTGGCCTCGAACAACGGCGACGGCTCCGTCAACGGCGCGCCGGAGCCCTCGTCGGCCCGGCCGCCATCGCGAATGAACGACCTGCCGGACGAGATCATCCACATCACCCAGGGCTTCATCCCGCTGTCCCTACTGCTCACGCGTCTGGCCCAGACGTCGCACAATGCGCTGCAAGAGAAGATAGCCGAGCTGGCCAAGATGCCCTTGCCCGCTGCCTCCGTCAACGGGAACGCGACGGCGGCCCTCGACGACACCTCGACCGAAAACCTCCGCAAGAAGGGCGCCTTGGCCAGCTTCGCCCAGGACCTCCACGGCAAGTGGCTCAAGGCGCTGGTCATCACCGAATGGAGTCGAAAATCGGAGATGGTCAGCAAGCTCATCGACCTCAAGTTCCACATCGACCAGCAGAGGATCCTCTACGACGCATGTCTCGACAACGTCGTCAACGTCAAGCGGGACTTGACATTTGCGCGCATGCCGAGTCCCGACCTCAAGACGGCCCTGCAAATCCTGTCCTCCGGTAGCGCGCCATGGATGCCAGATGTAAGTGCGAACGCGCGCCAGACATGAACACGCGTCGCTCACCTCGCCAGCTCAACTACATCGAACCGCCCCGCCTCACGCCTCGCGAGCAGCTGAAATGGATAAACGACCTGAACACGCTGCTATCGCTGAGGCTGAACCTCGACGACTACGATAAAATCCCCCCCCAATTCAAAAACTACGACATCGCGTCAGGTCGAGTCACCTTCAACGTCGACGGCGAGTTTCAGGTCGACCTGACCATCGCCGACGAGGATTTCGAAAAGCAATTCTGGTTCATCGATTTCCGATACGACTTTCGCCCGGCGCCGTCGTCGCTATCTCCCTCCCTGAGAAGCTATCTAGAAGGATGCGTCAACGAGGCGCTCAGCAAGGACGGCTTGGTGGGATGCTATCGCTGCCTTCACGAGTTCGTCTTGACCTTCAAGATCAACGAGCTGAAGCGCCAGGCCATCAAGCTGAGCAGAAGCTCCTGGACCGGCACCCTGTCGGTCGAGCCACTGAATCGCGCCCTGGCCATACAGTACTGGACGTCGCGAGCCGCGACGACGGGGACCAAGAGCTGGATCTTGTTGGCGGTCAACAGCGGCCGCAAGCCCGACGGCAGCATCGACGACAGGGCGACGAGCTTCATCGTGGCGAAATGGTATCGCGACGGCAAAGAGATGAAGGACATCGACATCGACCTAGACCTGAAGAGACTGTCTGCAGAGTCCCTCTTGACGGACGTCATCGGCCGGCACATCGAGTACATCCTGACGAGCGTACACGACAAGCTGCTCACAGCCGCGCGGTACAAGGATCGCGACGCCGGCATGGTCCTCGACGTCTCCAGATCGGATCCGGCAACGTCGTCTCTGTCGATTCAAGTCGGCTTTCGCGGCAAGACGGCTCTAATGGTTGAGCCTATGACGGGCGTCTTCGCCCTCAAGCCGCAGTCCAAGTTCACCGTACAGTACGAGCATCAGTTGAACAATGGCAGAAACCTAGCCGACGACGGCGCCGCCTGTCTGGAGAATGTGCGGTGCTCGGTCATGGAAGATGAAATCAACCGGCGAGGAAGCCTGATGGGGTGGACGGCGCGAAAGCCGCCCTTGACGATGGAGGAAACCAAGTCGGCGACGAAGCTTCGAGCGTGGACCCGTGTCCTCTGGCTACAGAAGGACGGCTGGGGTGCGAGCTGGTTCATGGCGGTATTCTTGGGCCTCGGTAGTGACGAGTGGTGGCTCCTGGAAGTGTCAGTCGTTGAGGCGCGCTCGACAGCCCTCTCTTCCATTGCTGACTGGCTTAACAGAAACCGCACTGAGGCCGGCCGCTCGGTCAAGTACAAAGGCAAGCTGCCACTCCCCAAGGGCCACGCCGATCTGTCGGAGGAGCTCTGGAACAACCTGAGCATTTTCACGACGGGCATGATAACGCAGTCTATCGACGTCCGAGAGCTGCATCGACAAAAGATCAAGAGCAGGTCCAGCGACAGCACGGACTTGTCGCTCTCGCAGCCGGTCCGATTACCGTCAATCGAGATTCCCCTCTCGGCCGTCTTCCCGTCTATGGTATCGGGAGGCAAGGCCAAGGACGAGAGCGCTCGCGAAGGGGACCTCAGTGCCGATAACATCGACCTGTTTTCGCTCATGCAAAAGTACACGGGGGCGGCGCTGACGCTTCGACGGGCCTGGGCGGACGACATGCTCTTGCTCAATTTCAGTGGCATCCAGTGCATGCCGAGGACGGGTGCGGACGGATCCCCAGCGAACGAGCTCATCTGCCTCTCGGACGCGGTGATGCGCGTGCGTAAACCGTCGAGGTTCGCGGGGCTGAAAGGATTGGTCGACCGCGGCGTCGTCTACAATCCTCGTCGAGGCGAGTTCTCGCTGCAGATCCGGAGACGGATGGGCGAGCCGATTCTCGACGCGCTCAAGTCGCGGATCAAGGCCGTGGACCGATTCGTCAACCTGTTTGAGGCGCTCGCCAACGCGGGAGGCGCCGTCTCTACGGAGCTGATGACGCTGGGACGGGTCACTTTCTGCTACGGCAACACGGCGGACGAAGAGGACGAACAAGGCAACGAGACGCGGCGACTGTCGCTCGACCTGTCCAAAGACGAGATGGAGGTAGAGTTGGGCTCGGGCAACCCCCACCTTCGGGCCATGGACCTCATGAGGAGGCTCGTCAATAGCGATGGCGGCATCGGAGCTCTGATGGCCTGGCTACCGGCGTCGCTACCTGCGCTGCGGGCGGTGGCGGAGCTGGAGAGCAACTGGGACGAGCTCGAGGCGGACAAGCGCGGGCGCGTCGAGTTTGCCATGAAGTCGATGGCTTGGATGAGCATTGGCTACGAGATTGCCAACAAGCGCGTCACGCTCGAGCTGCGGATGAGGAGAAGACGGGACGAGGCCTGGTGGCACATGTGGCGATCCGACGCGTCGACCGACGACGAGTTTGACGAGGCGCTCAAGCCCATCTGGACCGGTCACGGAGACGGCTGGCAGGGGCTCACCACGGGCGCCGTGGGCAGACCGGAAGGGGGCGTGGGCGTCATGCTGCTGGCCGCCGATGAGGCCATCCGGGGCCGAGTGGTCGAGCCGTCGCGTCATGTCGTCGTCTTGGATTGAGACGATGGACATGACTGGATAGCGGAGGTCGGTTGACCCAGAGCGTTGCTTTTGTGTGTGTAGGAGCGAGAGGGGAAAGAAGCGTGTATGTGGTGGGTTGTTGGGCGCTGTGGGATCCATGATGGCACCCACCGACAGACACGCACACACGCACACACACACGCACACACACACACACATACACCACATAGATGAATTGAAAGCCATGAGAAAACAGTGATTGCCCCTCGTCGTCCTCGTCTATCTCCCCAAGTTGCGCACCGTACGTATGTCGGCCTCGGCCACGTCGACAAACGAGTCGAGGTCGAGACCCGGCTCGATACCGGTATCAAGCCAGCCGTGACGCGAACTCAAGCGATGAGCCATGTCGTAGCCGGAGCGGATAGCAGCCAGGGCACCGACGCGAGAGTAGGAGCCACCGACGACGGCCAGGGTGCCAGCAAAGGCGGTGCCGATATGGTGGCTCGCAAGAGCGAGCCGGTGCTCGTGTCCGACCAAAGGTTGGGGGATACAATGAGGAGCGAAGCGGGCGTCGACGAAGCAAGCTTCCCGCCTCGCGATGCCGAGATGACGTTCGACGAGAGCTTTTGCCTGGTCTACGGCACGCGTCTCCGACGGCGCATCCACCACGTCGTAGTGATGCCCACCCAACAGGACGAAGAGTTTCGTGCCGGTCGCTTCGTCCGCACCCACCACGTCGACGTCCGAGTCGAAGAAGACGCCGAGGGCGAGCTCCGGGTTCGGTGCGTTGCGTGGTATCAGGTAGCCGAAGCCGGGCGGGTTCAGTCGCGCGCGCGGATACCATAGGTTCACCGTCATGACCGAAACCGACTGTAGGCTGTCGAGGCTGGGGAGGGGCGTCGAGGAGATACGGGCGAGTTGATGGGGTAGGATGGTGGCGATGACTTTGTCGTAGGTGGCGGGGGGGCTGCTTGTCGATGATGGTGACGTCTTGACCATCACCTGGCTGGACTCTTGGTCGAAGCTGAGGCCTTGAACGGCGCAGCCTTTCCGGATCGTCACATTCTGCTTCTCGCTCAAAGCCCTCTCCAACGCACCCGTCAGACTCTCCAAGCCAGCCGATCCGAAATGCAGCAAGGCGCCCTTGTCCCTCTTGGCCATCTCCCTCACACGCGCATCCGCCCCCCAGGCTCTCAAGAAGGCCAACTCGGACCTCGGCATGACGACATGTCCACGGGCCGGCCTTTCGAGATGGTAGCGCCAGTACATGGGACCGAGAACCTGTCTTGCGCTGAGCCTGTCTACGTCTCCGCCGTAGACGCCGTGCATGAGGGCCGAAGCCAGGTCGGCCACGGCGCGGCTCATCGTCACGGTCCGCAGCCACGACGACACATCTAGGTCCGACGACGGCACAGATCCGCGCCGAGTCAGGAGCCGTCGGAGTGCGTAGCCTGGGAGGGCACCGAAGCAATTGCGCACCAGGCGCGAGCCCATCATCTCCCACGCCTTGGTGGGCAGCGCCTCGAGTCGCTGATCCGCGTCGAGAATGTACCGCGATCCATCTGGCGGCGAGACGAGCGATAGGCCGAGATCGTTGCATAGGTGGTACAGTGCCAGGTCGTCGAATCGCCATGTGCTCGTGTGCAGAGACGAGAGCGTCCGGGGCCCGCGCTCGAGCCTGATGTGTCCCCGTACGCCTCCGACGTCGACCTGCGCAGAGTCGGTTCGGATCCAGCCGCCGAGACGGTCCGACGCCTCGTATAGCGTTATCGACGTCGACGTCGGCTGCTGCTTGGCCAGGCGGTATGCCGTCGTCAGGCCCGTAAGCCCCCCGCCGATGACGGCGATGCGTCGTCCCGGCCCGTCAGCCGGAGCTGTCGTCGCCTGTCGAGGCCGTCCGCCGAGACCTTCCGCTGAATTGGCCGGCCGGCCGCGGCTGAGCCTCAGCAGCCCGCCGTCGGTGAGACGCCGGTGGCCGCCCATGATGCTGGGAGGCCGTCCGTTGGAGGAGGAAGGACGAGGGCGTCGTCACATGACTACGCAACTCTCAGAGCATCTTACTCACGTGCCCTCCCCAAACCATGCCTCCTCCTTGCCTACCACCTACCACCTACCACCTACCACCTACCGACCTATTGGCGGGCAGACACTCACTCCTACCATGAAACGCGTAGGTAGTAATTCGCGCACGCATTCACCACTCGCCACTGCCTTGCTCTGTCGTCGCCGCCTCACTGACGGACCCGTCCCCTCCGTCCGTGTATTTCTTGCAGTAGGCCGCTAGTGTAACAGTAAACGGTTCTCCCGTTCCATCTCCCGAGAAGCATCTTGCTTTCTCGTGGTATAAAAGCCTCCCGTAGCCCTTCCCGGACGCCCTAGATACCCTGCCCTCGTGGTAGTAGCAAAGGAAAGGAAAAGAAAAGAAGAAGAAAGACGCATCGGCTGATCGCTATCTGTACATGATGCTCCCCCGTCGAGAGCTATCCTCGCCTCGGCCAACCCGTCCGTCAGCCAATGACTTCGGCCTCGCCCGCTCGTCTCTCTGTCGCCTCTTCGGCCGTGATTTGCTCCACCTCGGCCTGTTCATCCACGAAGCGCCTCTCGCTGACATCCCCCTTGGGCCCCGCAGTCCACACCTTGTCTTTGAACCCTCCCTGCTGGCCCTCGTCGTGGGCGAAGACGCAGTTCGGGTTGAGGCACGGGTTGAACTTGCACTTGGTCTTGACGTGCGTAAACTTGCAGCTCGGCGTCGAGCAGTCTGGCCCGTTCCGGCACAGCGGCATCGACGGGTGCTTGAACGGGCACCGCGGGTTCTGGCAGTTGGGGAAGAACTTGCAGTCCTGCTCGTTCTGATGAGCCAGCTTGGTCGCCGGCGACGGGTGTCGCCCCACGCATTTCCGGTTCCTGCACGCCACCCCAAAGCTGCACGTGTCGCTCACGTCGATGGACACGCCCAGAGGCGCCGCCGGCGATTGGTGCGCAAACTTGCATTCCTTGTTCGTGCAGTTCAGGTTGAACTTGCACACCGATTCCTCCGGATTCGCCGGCTCGTGTTTGACGCCAGACATGTCCACGTCCTCGCCATCCGCCTGATCCGTTCGTGCCTCGTCCGCGTTCGCTCTGGCCCGGTGGTTGTTCTGTCTCTGGCGGAAGTTGTTCCTGTTGTGAGGGTCGGAAACCCGGTCGAACAGTGACTTGCCTTGCCGTGGAGCCATATGCCCGCCGTTGGGAGCGCCACCGGCCATCAGCTGCTGCGAGAGTTGGAACATCATCTGATTCTGCTGCTCAATCATGGCCATGAGTTCCATGTTGGCCTGTTGGCCTTGCATCATCCAGCTCGGTCCTTGGGATCCCGCGCCGAGCAAACCAGCCTGAATGTTGGCGACGCGATTGTTGTTGTGCCGCGGCAGCCGACCCTGGCCGATTCGAGGGCCAGTTGGGGGGGCACGGCCGTGGGTGCTGATTCGATCATTGCCTCGAGTTCGATGCAAAGTAGAGTCGCCAGATCGATCCATGGCCCTGTTCATCTGACCAAGCATGCGTTTGTCTCGTCCTCCGCGGTTGTTTCCGTTGCGCATCGAGCGCGGGCCCGTTGGGCTTTGATCCGTTAGCTGGGCGGGTTCAGGTAGAACGAAGCTTCCGAGGCCCTCGCGGTAAGGCTAAGTAAGGAGGGGGTGAGTGCTCACGCTTTCAGATCGAAGGCGTCATTGGCTGCCATTTCTGTATCATCTTGTGCAGACTGAGTATTGTTGTGAGGCTCCTCGAGCATGGCTTCGCTGCCTGCGGGTTGATCACCAGTCATCTGCGCGTTGAGAACCTCGATCTGCTCGAACAACCATCGGCAGAATTCGTGAACTCCTGGATCATCCTGCGGCATTCCAAGAAGCTCGCCCGAGAGCTCGGCGAGAATCTGGTCCTGAGTCTTGCCGTTGACAAGCATGAGGATGATGTATTCAGCGAGGGAGGAGTCGTCAATGCCGACCCTAGTCGCCCATTCGAGCTCGACCAGCTTGGGCTGGATGGCGGAGCTGAGGGCATCTGCCAGAGGCGTGTTGAGGAAAATTTCGACCATCCTCAGTTTGTCCCGGGGGAAGGGCCCTTGTGTCGAGGCAGCAAATCGAAACGTGAATGGCGTTAAAATCGCCGTAGCGTCGCCACGGAGGCGTTGCGAGCGGAGTCGAAGCGCCCAACCTAAGTCGTCTAGGGCTGGATAAGTTTTCGCTGAATGAAAAGCGGGCGATAGGGGAAAGGGACCGTTTTCCGACCGTAGAGTGATGGCCAGCGGCAATGGCAAGGATTTGAAGGATGGTGGAGCAGGCAAAGGACGTGACAGGGCCTCGGGGAAGAATATTGAGAATTGTCACGTGATGTCTCATGTGATGATAGGGTGCATTTCGAGAGACTGAATGGGGTAGCAGATGCTTCCCTTGACGTTGAACAAGGCAATCTTTCGGGTCGTTTAGGAGCGTATTTGATTGGCGTTTATAACCCAAGCTCGAATACGCTGGAACGGTACTGGGGCATGGAGAATGCTGGCGCCTTGATACTGGTGGCGTGGCGGAAGGTTGGGCTCCGAGTATGGTTGTCTGACACGTGACCGGAATCGAAGAATGGCCGCTCACCGAGTCTGTCTGCGCTTTGTCAGCGTGTAGCGGCGGGTGTACATGATCGGATCCTACCCTAGACACGCCAGATACCAGCCTCGACGTGCACGTGGGCTGAAAGGGAGGCTGGTATGGCCGTTATGAGGCATCGACATTACCACCACCCGAATTTGAGACGGCAGTCTCGGCTCTTCCCATTTGCTATGTCTTTGATGCATATCGGATAATGCATTGTTGGGTGAAGCGGCTGGGCAATGGGCACAAATGCCGCACAATCGACGCCTCCTCGGACGGACTCCCGAGAAGCTCGTCCGGCATCCGTCGACTAACGGCGCGGTCCGACGTCGTCATACATAAGGAAGGTTAGTTACGGATCGCCTTATCCGAAAGGCCCTAGGAAATCTCCGGGTTGCTTCTTAGGGTGCCACGGGGTGCCACGAGGGGTGCCACGATAGGTGCCACGATAGGGAGACGGCGGCAACTTTGGAGCACTTCCCTGGAGCTATACATACATGTGTATGAACAGAATCCCTGCATATACAAGCAAACGCCTTGAATGGTAAACATTGTCGAAACCATCTTCAACATAAGCATGGCCACCGCCAACGTCTGTCTGTTGGCGCCAGGTAACGTTGCCACGCCACTTGCAGCAAGCGAGGTTTCGACGACGGCCAGGGATTGCGTGCACATACTCTTTCTGCAGGTTTCTGTACTACCAGACATTATCAGCAGACTAACGTCCTTGTGGGCTTCCTAAGCCAAGTGGTAGGATAGCCCGAATACCCCCTCTTTGCGGGATGACTGGCAGAGATGGCACGTACTCTCCGTCGCCGAACAGCTCCCTCGGCTTAACCTGAGTCACGCCCAGCCTCTTCAATCCAACACCAGACCAACGGCTAGCAGTTGGTGATTCCTTTGTCTGGTTGTTCGGCGTTACCTGCAACGGCCTCGCCTACATGCATGCATCATGCACGCCCGCGGGCGAGCGTCGTCCTGGTATTGTGGTTATTAAGAGCAACAAGCCCACGTCTGCTGCTCCAGCAAGCTGCTGCTCTCTGCGCTATCCGTCATGGTCATCCCTCTGGCAGCTCTCGCCCTGGCGGCCGTGGTCGCGCCGGACACGGCTTACGCGCTATGGCCCGCCCCCCAGAAGCTGTCGATGGGAAAAGAGGTACTGTTCATTGACGAGGGCGTCAGGGTCACATACAATGGACACTCTGTATGAACCCCCTTCTCCGGGCTTTGGCCGTGCCGTGCAAGTCACGCTGACCAAAGGCGAAGCTGTCCCGCAATCTCGACTATACCAGCCCTCCGCCCGGTCACCAGCTCAGCAGCGAGCAGATCGTGCAGTCGGCCGTGTCCCGCGCGCTCAAGGCCATCTTCAAAGACAACTTCGTGCCCTGGAAGCTGCGTCCGCGGCATTCGGATTTTGAGCCCGACGCTCACGGGACTAATAAGAAGTTGATCAAGTCTATTGCCATCTTCCAGACCCATGCCGACGATGCCCAAACCTTCAAGCCCCGCGACGGCCAAGTCGACGAATCCTACACGCTCGATGTGTCCAGCGGGGGTCTGGTCAAGGTGCAGTGCAAGTCGTCGACCGGCTGTCTGCACGGACTCGAGACGCTGGTCCAGCTCTTCTTCGAGCATAGCGCTGGCGACTGCTGGTATACGCCGCACGCGCCCGTGTCCATCCAAGATGGACCCAAATACCCCCATCGCGGCGTTCATCTCGACGTGGCCCGCATGTGGTACCCTCTCGCCGACATCAAGAGGACCATCGATGCCATGGCCTGGAGTAAGATGAATCGGTTACACCTGCACATTACCGATTCGCAGTCGTGGCCGCTGGAGATCCCCGCCCTGCCGCGGCTGGCCGAGAAGGGTGCGTATCGGAAGGGCCTATCGTACTCGCCGTCGGATATCGCGGCTCTATATGAGTACGCGATTTACCGCGGAGTCTCTATCATCATGGAGATGGATATGCCGGGTCATTTTGGTGTGGTCGACCTCGCATACGAAGACCTCGTTGTCGCTTACAACCAGAAGCCGTATCAATGGTTCTGCGCAGAGCCGCCGTGCGGAGCGCTGCGGATGAACAGCCCGAAAGTGTACGACTTCGTAGACAAGCTGTTCGATGACCTGCTGCCGAGGGTGGCCAAGTATTCGGCCTACTTCCACACCGGCGGCGACGAGCTCAACAAGAACGACTCGAAGCTCGACCCAGGCGTCGGCACCAACGACCCGGCCGTGATTCAGCCTCTTCTCCAGAAATTCATCAACCACGCGCACGAAAAGGTCCACAAGGCCGGGCTGACGCCCATGGTGTGGGAAGAGATGGCGACGGAGTGGAACATGACGTTGGGGCGAGACGTGGTGATCCAGTCGTGGCTGGGCAACGGGGCGGTCAAGAAGCTGGTCAAGGCAGGCCATAAAGTGATTGACAGCGACTATAAGTTCTGGGTAAGCAGGCCTTGGGGGGGGGGGGGAATGAATCATATCATCCAACGGCTAACGGGAGAGCAAAGTATCTGGACTGCGGCAGAGGCCAATGGCTCAACATCGAGAACGGGCCTGCCTTCCAGCGATACTATCCCTTCAACGACTGGTGCTGGCCGACGAAGAGCTGGCGGCTGGTCTACTCCCACGACCCTCGGGCCGGGCTGTCAGCCAAGGAGGCGGAGCTGGTGCTCGGGGGCGAGGTGGCCATCTGGAGCGAGCTGATGGACAGCACCAACGTGGACAGCATCATCTGGCCGCGAGCCAGCGCCGCCGGAGAGGTGCTCTGGTCGGGCCGGCAGGACGCGTCCGGTCAGAACCGCAGCCAGTACGACGCGGCCCCGCGACTGGCCGAGTTCCGGGAGCGGATGGTGGCCCGCGGAGTCATGGCGATGCCGGTGCAGATGATCTTCTGCACGCAGGGGACGCCCGAGGACTGCGCCATGACGATGGATTAGGAGGCCCGCATGCTGCGTTTGCGGTCCGATGGGAGGGAAGGAGAAGAAGGGAGAGTCGGGTCTCGGGAAGAGAGCGGAACATCGGGCTGATGATGGAGTGGAGTCATCGGACCAGCGGGGTTGGGTGGAGTATCGGGTCGGCGGAGTGGAGCAGAAGACCGGGGGAGGGGGGTGGGGTATGAAGCTTCGGGTCCGCTCCGGCGAGGACAAGATGATGATGAGCAAGAGCAAGCAACGTGAATCACGCGTTTGTCTTTGTACATAGTCTCTGTATGGACATTGACAGAAAATCCGTAGTCAAGAAGGGGTTTCTTATTGCCCCATGCCCTCGCAACCATGTTACTCTCCCCCCTCCCTCCTTCGCGTGCCTATCGCCGTCCAACTAGTTTTCAGTGAAATCTAATCGCCGCTGCTATCTATGTTGGTCCTACCGTCTCATATATCTATAGAATTATGTTTTGTCAGGGTGGCTGGCTGTGCCGTATGAGGGATTACTTCTATCCATGTATTCGGACCCAACGCTTATGCTGTTCGTATGGCTGGACGAATCCCGTAGCTCTCATTAATGCCGTCGGCTCGGGTTGGCTCCTCCTTGTTTTCTTTTTTTTTTCCCGTGTTCCACCCCACGTCGGTGTTATTCCCCCCCCCCCCCCTTTCCC
>LAZP02000050.1:37305-58240 GCA_001272575.2 Ophiocordyceps unilateralis
CTTATGCTGTTCGTATGGCTCCTCCGTGTTCCCCCACTATCCTTGTTTTTCTTAACGTGCGTATTGACCTACCCAGACCCAACACCTTTCCGCATCTGGTATCGTCTGTCATCTGTGACGGAGATCATGGCAGTCTGCAACGTCAGGGGGGCGAGAAAGGAGAATAAAACGAAAAAAGGTTGCCCCCACCGCCGGCTACATCATCATCCCGACACCGATGACGGACTTGTCTTGATTCCCGAAGCAACCTCGGCTTGAAGCGAGGACGGTGACATCTGTTTCCCAAGGGGGGGACCTAAGCATCATTTTTTCCCAACTGCCGGTTGTGAACTTTTCGTTTGTTCTCTCTTTACTTACCCAGCTGGCGGGCAGTGAACTGACGACAACTCTTTTAAAAGTCCGTAGGAAGCCCTTGTCCAACTGTCTCGACAATGGGACTCGTGGAGTTGGCCTTTCGACACATCTCGCCCACCTCGCTCGTCCTTTCCATCCTCTTCGCTCTCATTCTTCGCCTGAGCTTCATCCGGTTCGACGAGTACCAGCGCATCAAACGGCTCGGAAATCATGGCCCGACCATTCGCTCCTATGCGCCCCTGGGTCTGTGTCCGGCCTCGTCATCATCTGTCTAGGTTCGACGGCTAACAGGGAAAAAAAAAAAAAAAAGGCCTCGACATCATCATCAGGGGCTTATACGCCCTCGCACGTCACCGGCTTTTCGAGCACTGGCGGGACGATTACTTCCAGCCGGGATGCTGGACGGCCGAGACGCGCATCGTCTGTAAGCGCACCATCTTCACCGCCGACCCGGAAAACGTAAAGGCCATCTTGGCCGGCCAATTCGGAGACTTCGGCAAGGGAGAGGCCTTTCATCAGGAGTGGAAGCCGTTCCTGGGAGATGGCATCTTCGCCACCGATGGCCCGCTGTGGCAGAACAGTCGGCATATCCTCCGTCCCCAGTTCACCCGCAGCCGGCTCAGCGACCTCGAGTGCTTCGAGGCTCATATTCAGACGCTCTTCGGCGTCATGCATCACCGTGGCCCCGTCCTCGACATGGCCGACCTCTTCCTCCGCTACACCCTCGACGTCACCACCGAATTCCTCCTCGGGGCAGACGTCAAGTCTTTGACATCGACGAATCAAGAGTTTGCCACGGCCTTTGATGAGGTTCAGCGCATTCACACCATCTGGTCCCGCGCCTTTGAGTTGCGCCATCTCATCATATATCCACGCTATCGCGCTCATCTGCGGGCGCTCGACGACTTCGTCAACAAGTTCATCGACCAGGCTCTGCGTATGACGCCCGCCGAGCTCGATGCCGCCGGCGATAAAAGCTATACCTTCTTACACGAGCTCGCCCGCACCACTCGCGATCCCAAGGTGATCCGAGACCAGATCATCAACGTCTGTCTCTCCTACATCTTTCTTCCTCACAAACTAACCAAGGGCAACAGGTCATTCTCGCAGGTCGCGATACCACCGCCGGCACTCTGTCCTGGACCATCTACGAGTTGTCCCGCAACCCGGCCATGGTCGCCCGGCTACGTGCCGAGATCCTCGAGACCGTCGGCGCCGACAGCCCGCCGACATACGAACACCTCAAGAGTATGACCTACCTCCGCGCCATCGTCGACGAGACGCTGCGTCTCTACCCGTCCGTCCCCTTCAACCTCCGTCGCGCCCTCGTCGACACCACCCTCCCCAAGGGCGGCGGCCCCGACGGCTCTGAGCCTCTACCTGTCCTTGCCGGCACTGTCGTCTCCTATTCGGCCCTCGTCTTGCAACGCCGGCCCGACCTCTACCCTCCCGTGTCCGACACCTTCGCGGACCCGGCCGTTTACAGCCCTGAGCGCTGGGCCAGCTGGCAGCCTCGCTCACAGGACTACATTCCCTTCAACTCCGGCCCGCGTATCTGCCTCGGCCAGCAGTTCGCCTTGACGGAGATGTGCTACGTCCTGTGCCGCATCTTCCAGCGTTTCGCCCGCGTCGAGAGCCACATGATTCCCATCGACGGCGGCCGGCCGGATATCAAGACTGACATCACCATCCGGCCGGGCCAGGGCGTTCACGTGGCGTTTTACGAGGACAAATAGGTAATATTGTTGATATCATCATGATGCGTACAAACTGCTTCAAACGACCATCTCAAAAGTATCCTGTCTGTCATTGCCATGGAGACACGACTGCCATGCGAAGCTACTTCTCTATTCAAGGAACGCCTCTCTTAGTAGATGCGGGTTCCTTTCAATCTTTCACGTCACGAAGCCAAAGACCTCCAGCGCCTTTGTGAGTCTGCGGCCATGCGCCGTACAACCCCCGGCCGTAGCCCTCATCGTGCATTGTTCCCTACGTCCTGCCAAAGCTGTCACGCACAGCTTTGCCGAATCTCTTGATGGCTTCGTTCATTGCTTCTGGGCTCGAGGCGGCATAGGTGGTGCGAAAGTACAGGCCCGGTAGAGGCTTGTCCTTGTCCGCCTGGAACCATGAGCCCCTGGCGACGAGAACGTTGCCGTCGATGCACGCATGGAATATGTCCTCCTCTACTTGGTCGACGGAGCGGTCGCCCGCGCTGGGATGCTGTTCGTAGTCTACCTTGAGCCACATCTGCCCGAAAAGTCAGACCTCAGGAGGCGGCATCGTCGTAACGAATAAGCCGAAAAACTCACAAACATGCCGGCCGACGGCGGATTCCAGCTCACAATGTCCCGCGGCAGGTGATCCTCGCAGGCAGCCAGGAGGGCGTTCCTCTTCTTCGTATACTCGAGACGCAGGTTCATCAGCCACCGGAAATAGCCCTCGTGTCCCCATGTGTCGTCGAGCAGCTTGTGTAGAATGACCTGGGAGAAGCCGGCCGGGCCCTGGCTGGCGACCTCGGCGTGCCGCTGGTACCGCTCGACGATCTGCTCCGACGCGACGACCCAGCCCAGGCGCGATCCGGGCACGAGCACCTTGGAGAGGGAGTCGAGGCGCATGACGCGGCCGTCAATGTCGATGCTGACGAGGGACGGCAACAGGGACGATAAAAAGTCGTCGACGTTGCGCGGAGCAGGCGCCTCAGGCGAATCCCTGCCGCTGTAGGGTTGCATCTGGAGGAAGTAATAGGGGTCGTCCTCGAGGATGAACATGTCGTGCTTCTGGGCGACGCGGTAGATGTCCCGTCGCCGCTGTTCGCCTTGAGTCGCGCCCGTCGGGTTCTGACCGCAGGGCACGGTGTAGAGTAGGTGAGGCTTCCGTGCGCCCCTGGCCGTTTGGTCCCAGTCGCTGAGGAGTTGATCCATGGCGTCCGGGATCAGGCCCTGATCGTCGACGGCGCAGCCATAGGCCTTGACTCCCAAGGGCGCTATCGTCTCGAGTGCGGTCGAGAAGCTGAACTCTTCCGTCAAAACAGAGTCGGCGCGGTCGCGGTCGCAGAACATGCGAAGGGCCTGCTCCAAGGCCCCCGTGCTGCCAATGGTCTGACAGATACTCCAGTCAGCGTAGGGCGGGTTGCAGACGATCTCGGTGTGCTCGGTCAGGAATCGCAGCATCTGGGCGGAGCCGGTGGACTGGCCGTAGTTGAGGGCGATGGAGAGGTCGTAGGTGGCGTCGCCGTCCCGCACGTCATATTTGCCAATCTTCATCGTCTGTCCTCTCTCAAGAGTCTCCTTTTCAGAGAAGCCGGGGGCGACGGGAACCCGGACGGCCAGCTCGGCAAAGGGGAAGAGCTCACTGGCGGGCAGACCGCCGCCGAGGGAGACCATGCCGGGCTTCTTGAGGAACCTGGCCGCCTGCTTGAGGGAACATGGCTGCCGGTCAAGGCTCTCGCGAGTCAAATGGTCTGGAGGATGCAGCGGACGGTCTATTGAGCGCGTGGTAAAACAGGAGAGAGGGGAGAAGAGGGAGAGCAGAAGAGGGAGAGCAGGAGAGGCACACACCGTCCCAACGCCTCGCCTTGGGCTTGCCGGCTTGCTGCGATGCGGAGGCTTCAGCACGCAGACTCCTGCGAGAAGCCAAGGAAGGCCAAGCATACGGAGCCCTTAAACATGTCGCTGTGGGACGCGGCAGCGACGCCGGCGACGAGGCGTCCAGCCCGAACGCGCCTGGCCAGGACGTCATCCACTGCCGACGGCTTCTGCTGCCGCTCCATACGTGCCGGGCTGGCGGCGGGAGCGGACTCGGGGTTGCTGAGGCCGTCACCAGGAGATGCGCCGTGGTGCAGCGAGCGGAAGCCGCCGCCGAAGGGGATCCGCAGGCCTGGACGACGAGCCGTTGCTCGGGCGATGGCGAGCATAGCAGAGAGCGAGAAGAGCGTAGGTTGTCGGCAGATGGGCAGCCTGTGTCGTCAAGCAACGTGAAGCCAGCAGGCCAGCAACCCGCACTCGAGAGCAGTTGCGGGCAAGCGCCGTCACTACCCCACAATATCCGACGGCCCGGCTTCCCCAGCTCCGAAAGCGGGCCCCGATGATAATGAGTAAGACAGACGTACACGTACCTAGATCGAGTCGAGTCCCCCAGTCACCAACACCCAAACTAACTCGGCGCCGATTTTTTTCCGACAGGGCTGCTGACATAACCACAGGCCTACATCAGGGAGCTCACATTATCTCAAGTATCAGCCAGCCCTGATCCATCATCATCGTCCTTCCACGCCGCCCATGGCTCCGTGTCTCTGCGCTGCACGGCCATGACCGAGGCGGCGCCACCGGGGATCCCTTTTTTCCAGCGCTGCGCCTCCGCGGATCGCTCGCTGAGGAGGCCGCCGCAATGTATTGGCCTATTGGCACGCCGCGAATCTACGCAACCAGCAGCAGCCCGTCCTTCGACTTGTCTCTCGTCGTCTCCCATGATGGCCTCCCGAGTCCTTGCCAGCCGCACGACGCAGCCGAGATGCGGTCTGCGGCCGTCAGGCGGCGCTCCGACGTTCTGGAGGAGCCTGATACTCAACCACCCTTGACGCCAATGACACCCGTCACGCCCGCCGTCCAGCCGGTCGAGCACGACGACAATCCGCTGAACAAGTCTCTCTCCAGTTGCGAAGCTCACGGTGTGCCGCTAAAGGACCCTTTACTGGCCCTTCGTGTTGCTCGCGCCGGCCACATATTCGCCGTTATCACGGCAACCTCCATCACCATTTGGCAGACCAAGGTCGGTCTCCTCCCCTCCCTTCCCTTGCTCTTGGCTCTGCTGACGGTCTCAGCCCACTGTCATACTGGCCGTAGTTGTGCGGTCTGACTCTTCACTACAGTCTTACGGCAGAAATGTTGACGTTCTTCTTCGCCCCGACTCTGCCATACTCGTCGTTCGAACCGATCAGGGCTACCTAATCACATACTCGATCGCAACGGATGGGGAATCCTCCGTCTACAAGCCACACTTCCCCAACTACCACAACGTCCAACGGCGAAAACAACGGCTCATTGGTGGTCAGGCCGGCCTGCGGCCTGATCACTTTCTCTGGGGCACCGGAGAGGGATCGGGCGTGCGGGACGTCAGTGTGCGATTCCGCATGGTCATCAAAGTCGACGCGGGCATCGAGACGGCACTGGCCCTTGATGACGAGATCGTCGTCTCCACTAGGAAACCGGCTGCGGTGCAGTGCATTCGTTGGACCCCCGACAGCAGCGGCAGTCAGACGAGAACCGAAATCGTCAGTCGCATGAGCTGGGTGGAGAAGAGATCGTCCGTCGTCGAGATGACCTACGACCGGCCCATGAACCTGGCGACGTGGATCGCGAGCGATGGACGTGCATACGCCGTCCAGCGGCGACAGAGTCGCGTTGACGGCGACAAGCACGACGACACCGACGCGAAGCATCTTTTCAGCGGTCACTGCTTTCACACTCCGCAGGGGTCTGAGGGACGCGCCCTCAAGGCCGCCATCAACGCCCGCCTCTCTCTCATCGCCGTCGCCTGTTCGGACGCAACGGTCCACGTCTATTCCGTCAGGGATTACGCCGGCAACATTACGCACTCGCACACCCGCAGCCTCCCAGTCTCGGCCGCCGCCGCCGGGGTCTTCACGAGCATTGATTACTCACCGGACGGCTATTGCCTCTTCGCCGGCTGCGAGAGAGGATGGGTCACGTGGAGCATGTTCGGCAAATTTGGCAGCCACAGCTTCAGCGCCGACGAGACGGGCAATGGCGAGCAGTGGCTGTCCGGGGTAACGGCCGCGTCTTGGATCGGCGGGGGGTCCGAGATTTTACTCATTGGGCGCAGTCACGAGGCCGTCTGGAGCCTCGAGATGGCCAGGAGCGCCGTCACCGGCTGCTACAACGAGGCCAACATCTTCCGCAGCGTGCTACAGACGTCCAGTGCCGTCATGATCTATCGAGGCTACGATCTTCCGGACTTGACCAGCATCTCGGCAGAGCCTTTCCTCTGGCACACGGCCGCCCTGCCGCCCACCTACCTGCTCAACCAGTGGCCGATCCGACAGACGGTCATCTCCCCCGACGGCCGCTACGTCGCGGTGGCCGGCCGCCGCGGACTGGCCCACTACAGCGTCAACAGCGGGCGCTGGAAGACGTTTGCCACCGAGGCCACGGAGAATGAGTTTCAGGTTAGGGGGGGGATGTGCTGGTATCAACACATCCTCGTCGCCGCCGTGGAGAGCAACAGCACCTACCAAGTACGGCTATTCTCGCGCGAGACGGCTCTGGAGCCGTCGCAGGTGCTGTTCACCCAGCAGATGCCGGCGCCGGTGGTTCTCATTGCCACATCGGGCGAGGACTCCCTGTTAGTCTACACGTACGAGAACCTGATGTATCACTTCATCTTCACGCCGTGGGCCGAGTCGGTGCGCCTGGTCCAGGTCGGACAGATCGCGTTCCACGGCATCGTCCGCTCGCCGGCGAGGGTGCGAGGGCTCAGCTGGATCCTGCCCGAGAAGCAGCTGGTGGACGGCGACCCGTCGCACGACGTGGCCGTGGCGTCGGTCGTCTTCCTCGTCGACGGCAAGCTGGTACTGCTGAGCCCGTCTGTCAACGAGGACGGCCAGCTCAAGTACGACATGCGCGTCGTCGCCCAAAACGTCGAGTATCACGCGAGCATGAGACACCAGTCGCTGCTCAGCGCCGGCCGGCCGTCCGAAGAAGCGTCTCCGCCGCGGGGAGGCGCTCCGGCGCTGCGCGACTCCATGTGGGTGTTCGACGGCGTCGAGATCAAGGTGTGGACCAGCGCGCGGGAGTTGCTGGAGGCGGCTTCTGGCGACGGCAGCAGGGATCTGCCGGCCCACGTGTCGATTCCCGTCGACTTTTACCCGCTGTCCATCTTGTTGGACAAGGGCATCGTTCTCGGGGTTGAGTCAGACCTCGTGCAGCGACGCGATGTGATTTTTTCCTTTTTTCATTTTGCCATACGTGTGAGCCGTTCCCTTCTGCCCCTGGCTTTGATCCCCATGAAAATAAACCTCGTCGGTGAACTATTTTCCAGACAAAGGCTGAACAGTGGACAGACACATCTCTTCCTGGCCGACGTTCTTCGCTTCTACCTGCGCCGAAACAAGACGATGGAGGCCGGCGCCCTGGCAGAGCGATACCAAGAGCTGGAGTACTTTTCGCATGGGCTGGAGATGCTGCTCCATCGCGTGCTGGATGAGGAGGCCGAGTCATGCCCCCGTCCCGAGGATGCGGTACTGCCACGGGTGCTGTCGCTGCTCTCGTCGTCCAAGGACTACCTTGACATCGTACTGCGGTGCACGCGGAAGACGGAAGTGCGGCAATGGAAGACGCTGTTCGCATACCTGCCACCGGCGCAGGAGCTCTTTGAGGAATCGCTGCAACGGGGCTCGTTGAAGACGGCGGGCGGCTACCTCATCATCCTGCACACGCTGGAGGAGCTGGGCTCGTCGACGGAGCAGACGGTACGGGTGCTGTCGCGGGCGATGCAGGAGGGCGACTGGGAGCTGTGCAAGGAGCTGGCGCGCTTCCTGGCGGCGACGGACGAGACGGGCGCGACGCTGAGGGACACGATGAGTTTGGTGAATGTATCTGTTCCGAGGAGGGAGGCTGAGGAGGACATGGGCACTCGACTGTCGATTCCCGTCTCCAAGGGGCTGGCTAATGGACGGGCCAGGGGAGGGGACTCTGATACGCGGTCGACGAGCGAGGCGTCGAGCATGTGAGTGAGTGCTGTGCATATATCCAGAGTGGTGTCCATAGATGTCTGTATACATACAGAATGTAGGTATGTAAGTTGATGCATATAGTCTGGCACATGCGCATTATAGGGACTCGAAGTCAGCCTGCCGTCTCCTCTCTCGTCTCCTGTTGGTGCTATGTCGTCAAGGTCCCCGGAAAGTTGTCGTGATGGATGCTGACTAACACACAAGACCCCAAACATGCAGCTCGGCGGCCGACGGTACCGGGTAGGTAGGTGTCCTTGACGGCGCGCAAAAAGCCGAGTACGAACGAGTACAGCCTCAAAATCGTCGTCTGCCACTCCTCCATCTCCGTTCTTCGAACCCGCTCCATCGCCCTTTCTTCGTCCCCCCGCTACTTGCGTGTGCATCATCATCACCGCCGCCGCCGCCGCCGCCGCTTCTTATCGACGACGCCGCCCACAGACCCACCGGTCATGGTCGGTCTCTGCCGGGCCCCCTAGCCGGCTACTCTCTCCCTTCCTCCTCCTCCTCTTCCTCTTCCTCCTCCTCCTCCTTCGGCCCCCCTTCGGGCCAGCCGAGCCATGGACGACTACGTCAGCGAGTCTGACAGCGATTATACGAGCTATTGGCGAGACTGGGTGAGATGCTAGTCCTCTTTTTTTTCTGCTCTGATTTTTCTTCCAAGGGGATCAACCATAGCCGGTTGCCTCGTGGTGTGGAGCGTGGCGCCAGTCGAGAGTTTTTTTTTTTTTTTTTTTTTTCCCCTCCTGTCGCCTTCCCACTCCTCACGGTTCAAGAACTAAGCAGAATGAAATCTTCTGACGCCGTTTTCGCCGCATAGTTTATATCATCGAGGGGCAACGAGTATTTTTGCGAAATCGACGAGGACTACCTTACCGATCGATTTAACTTGACGGGCCTCAACACAGAGGTCCAGTACTATCAATATGCGCTGGACCTCGTCACCGACGTCTTCGATCTCGACTGCGACGATGAGATGCGCGAGACGATCGAAAAATCGGCTCGCCATCTATATGGCCTCGTCCACGCCCGCTACATCGTCACCACGCGCGGCTTGACCAAGATGGTTCGTCTTCTGTTTTTTTTTTTTTTTCGTTTCCTTGCAGACGACGACGCTGACTCTTGTCCACCGCCGCACAGCTGGACAAGTACAAAAAAGCCGAGTTCGGCAAATGCCCGCGCGTCAACTGCCATTCCCACCCCCTCCTCCCCATGGGTCTGTCCGACGTCCCCAACGCCAAGGCCGTCAAGCTCTACTGCGCCCGCTGCGAGGACATCTACAACCCCAAGTCGTCGCGTCACGCCGCCATCGACGGTGCCTACTTTGGCACCTCGTTCCACAACATCATCTTCCAGGTATACCCGGCTCTCGTTCCCTCCAAGGTCGTCGACCGCTACGTGCCCCGCGTCTACGGCTTCAAGGTCCATGCATCGGCTGCGCTTGTCCGCTGGCAGAATGCGAAGCGTGATTCCATGCGCCGTAGGCTGCGCAGGCTGGAAATCGATTCTGGCTTCAAAGAGGAGATGCCTGTCGAGGATGACGATGTCGATGATGCCGAGCTTGATGGCGCCTTTGAATGATGGTATCCGTCTCGTCTGGACTCTTTCCTGCGTCACCGGCCTCTACGACATGGAACGGGCATCAAGCGCGGGCAAGATCCCTCGACTGTCTATCTCGCGGGCAATCGAGGTTGAGAAACCGTCGCGGCGCCAAGGACCCAATCCCTGACATGACTGCTCTTCATCTTTCTCCTTCCTCCTCCTCCTCCTCCTCCTCCTCCTCCTCCTCCCCATCAATTCCTCTGCCATCATCTTATCTTTTACTCTTTTCCTTGTCCATTGGGGGGCGGGGGGTTCAAAACACGGCCAAGGGGATGGATATAAGGTGTTCAGGTTTTCATCACGTCCACACGTCACCAATCCATCTCTTCCGCCCCTCTTTCTTCTTTCATCATCTCTCCTCTCCTCCTTCCTATAGGAGGAGAACCCGGGCATGGGCCCAAATAAAAGCATCATGATGGCTGCGAAGAAAAGCCGATCGCCATTTTCCACACCCATCCTACACCTTTTTTTTTCCTTTTTTTTTTTGGGCCATCCAACCCCGACGCAGCGAAAACCGACGCAGCGAAAAGATAGCGGCCTGCCAGGAGACTCAACATGTTTGTGGGAAAGCGGTTCGAGAATTAAAAGAGAAGAACAAGCGGGATAAAGGTAACTTGTGAAAGTTTGAAGTTCGGCTGTTGGTCTTGAACAAACCGCAGTCATCATCTTGTGTAGGCGTCCTCTCGTCGGGCGGGTATATCATCTCCTGCTTCAATCACACCCCTTCCGTCTCGTACTTCCTCCGTCCCTCTGTCGAGACCTACAGCCCAGGAGGCACAGGCAGCATTCTATCAAGGTCCGAACCACGCGTCACCAGACGCAGATGCTTTTGTCTGCTACCCAGTTGCCTACTGATCTACAGAGAGAACCTCTCGACCCCCTCCCCCACCTGAAACAGACGCTTATAATTTTCCTCAACCGCCGACAGAGCGTCAAAAAGTGGACACTCCGGGGCTCTCCTTCATTACATCATTCATCAGTTCCTCGCGGAAATCAAGAACAAAGAGTGGCCACGGGTGGTATGCGACTTGACGAGCCGACTGCAATTATTCCTCAGACAGCTCCGGAACACTTGACGAGGCAGTGTCACTTATTTCACTGGTAGCCCCGGATGGCGGACGGGTGCGCCGGTCCGCCCATGGCCTGCTGCTGGCCCATGGCGTGATGGTGGCGCTCCATCCGGTCGAGCTCGACGTCTTGGAAGGAGCCATTGTGTGGCGCTCCCGTCGCATAATGCGCAGGGCGGTAATTGACGCCTCCCGAGGACGGCGCGGCCGACACCTGGGTCGGCTGCATGTCCAAGTCGGCAGACTCGCCGAGGTCGGCGCGGTCGACGCGGGCATCGAAGTCGGCGCGGTCGCCGACGTAGCCAAGACGGCCGACGCCGGCCCAGAAGGCGCGGTCGCCGCTGCGGGAGCCCCACGCCCAGCCGGCGCCGGCCTGGATGGGCATGTGGTAGTAGCGGAAGCTGTAAATGGCCGTGATGGTACCGATGAGGAAGCCGAAGAGGATATCGAAGCCGTGGTGGCGGAAGTCGAACCAGCGGGACGCCGCGATAAAGATGGCTAGACAAAGGGGCACGAGGGTGATGACGAGGAGGTAGATGGGTGGCGCGGCCGCCTGTCGGCGTACCGACTGGATCTTGACATTGTGCTGAGCACTGCGCTGGGCGGCATTGCCGGGCTTGCCCGAGGACGAATAGCCATAACATTCGGCGCCGTAGTTGGCCGCTTCATCGTTGGCGCGCGAGGGGAAGGCGACGAGCGACGAGGCTTCGTCACGCTTATTGGGGTTGGGGACGATGAACGGGATCGTGACGGCGAACTTGCTGGCGAGATAGAGGGACAGATAGATGAGTCCGGCGGCGGCGGTAGCAGAGTGACCGCTGGGATAGCTGCGGAAGCCGTCGTCGAGCTTGTACTTGTCCGCCTGCTGGCAGATCTTACCCGAGTAAAGAAGGGCGCCAGCTGCCTCGCCTGCGAAACCACCGACGCGGTACATGTCGCGGCGAGCGAGATCGGGCTCGCAGCGCGACAGCAGATCCGGGCGCGGCTTGCCGCACATGTTCTTGATGCCGCTGATGAAGAAGAAGGCGGAGCCGACGGAGAGCAAAAGACCGAGCCAGCCAACATGAATCTCCCATAGCTTACGCTTCCATATCAGCGCCTGAGGCGTTTTCTTGGGAACCGTGGCGCCGGGCACAAGGAGAACGGAGATGATGAGTATGATGACGGCGGGCACAAGACCGCACAGAACGACGAGCAGCCATGTCGGCACCGCCTGATGCTCGGTGAAGGGGAATCTGAAGCTCATGTGTTAGCGACTGGATACGCTGCAGGCAAGGGTGTCCTCGGCACGGACGAAATGTTTGGGTCGTCGAGGGAAAAAGGTCGCTTCTGAGGTTCGATGCGACCGAGGAAACCAGCGATGACGACGACGATGATGAGGACTATCCAGTCGAAGGCATAAGAGACGGCGAGGCGCAGAGACGAGTGCTGACTCGTCGACGACGACCCGGACTGGGCCATTTTCTGGTATGTGGACATGCGTCGGCCGCGGAGCGGAAAGGAGGAGAGAAGGGCGACGGGGACAGGAGAAATAAGAAGAGGGGATAAGCGTGAGAAGATAGATTGGTCTTAGACAAGGTCGGCGCAGACCAACCGCGAGGGCGGCAAAACGGCCAACGTGCCAGTGAAAATTCGAGGGTGGGTTAGAGCGGGAGAGAGGGAGAGAGGAAGCTAGGTAGTCTGGGGTGTGGTTAGAATGCAACCCTAGACGAGTATAGGGTGGCCGGCGGCCGGCGCGAGGCGAATCGAGAGGCGAAGCGAGGGGTGAACCGGGAACTTTTCGCTCGTGCGTGCCTATTTTAACAAGAAGGAGACGTGGGACGGTCCGCGGATGATGGTGTCATGGCGGATTGTGTGTGCTCTTTGGGGTCGCCGGCTCTTGGGGGCTGCGTCTTGATGGCGGAGTCGAGGCTCGAGGCCAGCAGGCACATGAGGCGCATGGTGAGAAAGGGGAGCCAGGGGGAGGGGAGAGTGGAGGGGGGTGTCGGGACGAGGCTTGGCTCTCCAATGGGGGGGAAACAGGCGGCGCAGGGGTCGGCCCTAGGCGGGTGCGTGGGGCATTTTGCATCCGTGGCGCTGCGGCTGCGGATGCTGTGGTGATCATTGGAACGGTGATGGACCTTATAAGGGCTGATCAATCTTCTGTGTCGACGATGATCTGCTGTAAGGAGGCCGCGAGCAGGCCGCGAGGAGGCCGCAGCAAGGTGAAGAGGAATGATGATTGATTGCTTGACGAGGAGGCTTTCCCAACATTTGAACGTGTGTCGATGAATAATGGGCACTGTACAATTTAACAGTCGGTCACCTCTAACCCCCAGGTGCCTGCTCCTCAGCATCGCCGACGCACAGTGTCGTGTGCGCTCTCGCCTGTCCGCTTACGCCGCAGCCTACCTAGGTAGGTACAGTGGCCTGGCACGAGAAACGAGCAAAATCATGTCAACTGTCCGTGTAAATTGTAGGGGAAAGTACATGCGCGTGCTCGTTTCGCCTGTCAAGTCACTGTAGGTACTAGGTGGCATCTAAGGCACCTACCGGGCACCTATCCTCGGCATGAGCAAGGCAGAGAGGAGAGGTGGCATCAAAAGAAAGGAAGAAACATCCGAATTCACACCTGCCTGCACAGCCCCCTCACAGCAGCGCGGCCTCCGCCCACGACTCGCGGCACAGCCGGATGCATGTACGAAGCATCTACTACTAGGTAGGCACCTACCCAAGTAGCATAGGTAGGAAACAACAGGAAAGATAGACTTGAGCAAAAAAGAGGGATTTTTTGTTCAGGCTTTATAAGAGGTAGAAACGACACTAAACAAGACAGAAGCAACTCCGGTACTACCTACGACTGGAAACACGAGGCAGCCCTACGAACACGCTGCCCCATTTCCACTGCTCTGCCGCCCGACCACATCGCAGGTATATCCCTGCACTGCCGTTTGAGAGAGCAACCTTGTATTCGTAAGTATGTACTGCCAGAGACGCTTTGCTTCGCCTCTCGGGCCTCGTCAAGTCGTCCCTGCTATAGGTAGCTGAGCGACTTCGTCTTCGTGCTGACAGGTACGTCATTGTTCACTACTTTGCTGCTGTGTATTCTCTTTGTCGCTTTTCCTTTCTGCGTGGCCGCTCCGACACCACCCATCTGTTCGGATGTTTGCGTGTCTTGTAACCGCTCTTGGTCTAGTCGGGCCGTCAGCAAACCAATGACACAGTTTCCCGTACCTTCAGACTCACAGGTTTGCCCCAGGGGGTTACGGGATGACGGTTAGACTTGGACTTGCCTCGACCACCGCCGTGAGGATGGTCGACTGGAGGTAGATGGCTGTCAGTGACGTACACGCCCGCCCCGATCCAACTTGTCTTTACCTTTGTTCATGGCCACACCACGCACACTCGGCCTGATGTTGTAGAGGCGGGACCGTCCGGCCTTGCCCAGCGAGCGGTATCGGTAGAGAGGATTGCTTGCCACGCCAATGGTCGCGCACGCATCCTTGCTGACACGACGAACCTCGCCGCTCTGCAGCAAAACGTCAACGTATTTGCCCGTCATGACCCTGGTGCCGTCCTCCCTCGTCTCCTCGTACTTGTTCACCACGGTGGCTGAGGTGCCGGCGCCGCGGCAGAAGATGGCGCCACCCCTGGCGTCTTGGCTAACGCAGAAGACGACGGTGCCGACGGGAATCATGTGCATGGGCAGGCAGTTGCCGGGAAAGGCCGTCTTGGACGCCAGGACACCGGGGTCGATGACACCGCCCATGCTATCCAGGAGGTCCTGGGGAAGGCCGGCTCGGTAGCTGTGGACGATGTCGCCGGCGCGGAGGCCATCGGCCGCGACGATGTATGATTTGGTATTCGAACCCACAGGCGTGACGAGGGCAATGTGGGCGGTGCGCCCGGGGTCGTACTCGATCCGCTCGACCAGATGAGGGCCGGGCCTCAATCGTTTGAAGTCGACGGTCCGTATCCTCCGCTTGACACCGCCTCCGCGATGCCTGATGGTGATGCGTCCAGACGCGTTGCGGCCGCCTTTCGAATGGCCTTTCTTTGGAAATGTGAGGGGGAGAAAGGGTCGCCCCTTCCAGAGGTGGTCGTTGATGGGACGCCGTAGGTGGCGAGTGCCGGGCGTGCGCGGCTTGGCGGTGCGCAACAGGTCCCCCAGATCCTTTATTTTGCTAGCCTTGCGCTTCCTCCTTGCCGAGGAGCTTTCTTTGGCGTCGGCGTCGGTGTTGGCGTTGGCGTTGTTGTCTTTGTCGCTGTCGCGGAACAGTAGCTTCGTTGCGCCCGCGCTGGCTTTGTTCCAGTGTGTGCCGTAGCTTCGAGGGGCGGGCCTGTTAACAGCGTGAATAGGAAGAAGGACACTGCGAGCTGCAGACGGCATCCACCTGGGCCGCAGCATGATGGACGCGTCGACCCTCTTATACGGGTGGCATTGGTCGACTCAGTCGAGGGAGCCTGTCCTGTCCGTTGACGAAATTTGGGCCGCTGTGGTTCAAAATGTACGATTAGGGTGGATATTCGTACAGAAAACTTGCTTGGCAGGCAGCCTCGTCGTCACGACATCCGCCACAGACACCCCAGCCACACCAGCCACACTCGTCTCAGCCTCGCCGCGTTCGCCCTTCTTGGGTCGCGACGCTTCCCTTGGCGCGCGCGGGAAATCGGCGACCGCGACGGCTGGCGTAGCCAATCACAGGCCCGTTGCCCCGCGGTTGCCGTTGTTTACGCCTCCGAGCACGCCAAAAAAGGCACAACAGCGATGTGTTGCTGTATCCCATCAATCCATTCATCCATCCATCCATCACTTGCTCTAGCTTCACAGCCTTTTGGACAAGACTCATGCGCACCTAAAACACGACAGCGAAGAAGCGCAGCATCTGTTCAGTTCAGCACCATTGTCTGTGACGGAAACGAATCTCATCAAAGCATTCCGCCGACTTGAGACGTACTACAAGAATAGCCAGCCAACGGTTGAGCAGGCCAAAGAGAAGCTTATCACCTTGCGTGCCTCTGAACAGTCAACAAAGCGAGACAGCCTCAACCCCCCCTCAGTCGGCAACCGCCCGGCGACCAGGCTCGAAGCAATCCACGAGCAGAGCAACCAACGGCTCCGTTGCTCAGTCCTTTCTCGTGCTATCGCGAATACGCGAAGACAACCTACCTACCTACCTACCTTACATATTTACTACTTACCACTTTTCTCTCTCTCTCTCTCTCTCTTTTACTTTCACCTAGCAACCGCGCCTTGGTAGGAGGGAGGAAAAAAAAAAAAAAGCTGATAACGGTACGTACCCCACTCGCGACGCCCCCACTGCACTCCTCCTCTCTCCTCCCAGTCAGCATCTTGTTCCCCGAAAAACACCCATCTTCTCTGTCCTCACGTTTGTCATAACATCTCGCGTCTGGCCTGCCCTCTCATCTCCCCAAAAGTCTCGCGCGCCGCGATGCTCTGATCCCCTCCCGAGATCTTCGTTCATCTTTCCAACACATTTAGACAGCTGTTCGCGTGGCCGCCGTTTCGTCATAACATTCCCCCCCCATCGCGCTGTTGCGTCGGACAGGTCAGCCTGTCTCTGATCCAGAGGTAGGGAAGCTGGATTCCTCCTCTCCTCTCGTTCAAATGTCTCAGCACCCGCCCAGCTGCCTACTTGCCCTTGTGCTTTTTAAAACTCTCGCTCGTCCGTTCTCGACGCGTCGATTGCTGACCTAGGTGTCTGGTTCCAGCACGGCCTTGGGCAGCGTACCATCGAGTCGCCCTCGTTAGACGCCAAGATGCCTCCCGTAAGTGCCTCACCGACTGCTGACTGCCGTCTTCTCTGCTAATGTTTGTTAGGGTCGGCCTGCGCGTCAACGTCTTGTATCCAATGAGAACGACGAGAACAGTTCGACGCGTATCACCAGGGCCAAGGCCGCCGCCCTGAACGTCGACGAACTTGCTATGCCCGCCAAAGGCCCGTTGCAGCCCAAGAAGTCGGCAGTCAACGCCAACGCCGGTGTTCAGCGGAAACGAGCCGCCCTAGGTGATGTCAGCAATACGGCAAAGGTCGATGCCGCCGAAGGCAAAAAGGCTCAACCCCCTGCCAAGGTCGGCCTGGTCTCCAAAGCAGCCCATCCGACCGGCGTCCAGAAGAATTCGACGCGCCCGATGAGTCGCGTTGCCCCGGCCGCCAAGGATGCTGTCAAGACGGAGAAGCGTACCGGCTCTGGCGCCGGTGCCCTCGTCGCCGGCCCAAAGAGAAAGGTCCCTTTATCCTCTACAACTGCCGCCAAGGTCAAGGAGGACTCAGCCGCTGCCGAAGTCATCGAGCCTGTTCGTAAAAGAGTACACACCCTTGCCGCCGAGAAGCCTGCCCGTTCCGAGCAACCGACCTCCGAAACTGTCAAAGCCCCCTCGCCCGAGGCCGACCAGCCGGCACAGGCGGCGCCGAAGAAGGCGAAGCCCCATCCGTCCCATCCCGACGGCGAGGACAAGGATGATCCCCTCTTGGTTACCGAATATGCCAACGACATCTTTGAGTACCTCCGTGATCTCGAGGTCAAGTCCATCCCCAACCCGCAGTACATGTCGCATCAGGATGACCTCGAGTGGAAAACTCGGGGCATATTACTCGATTGGCTCATCGAAGTCCACACGCGCTTCCACCTGTTGCCCGAAACGCTATTCCTTGCCGTCAACATCATTGACCGCTTCCTGTCTGAAAAGGTTGTGCAGCTGGATCGGCTACAGCTGGTCGGCATTACCGCCATGTTCATCGCGTCTAAATATGAGGAGGTCCTGTCTCCTCACGTCGAGAACTTCAAGCGCATCACCGACAACGGCTTCAGCGAGGCCGAGATTCTGAGCGCCGAGAGATTCGTCCTCAGCACGCTCAACTATGATCTCAGCTATCCGAATCCCATGAATTTTCTTCGCCGCGTGTCCAAGGCGGACAACTATGACATCCAGTCTCGCACCATCGGCAAGTACCTCGTGGAGATTAGCCTCATGGATCATCGCTTCATCGCCTACCGGCCGAGCCACTGCGCCGCAGCTGCCATGTACCTTGCCCGCCTCATGCTGGATCGTGGTGAATGGGTAAAGATCCTCCCCTTGTTCCCAGGGCCCTTGTACCCCTATTAACGTTGACCCGGTAGGACGACGCGTTGGAACACTACGCGGGATACACCGAGGAAGAAGTCGAGCCCGCCGTGGAGCTCATGGTCGACTACCTTGCCCGTCCGGTCGTGCACGAAGCCTTCTTCAAGAAGTATGCCAGCAAAAAGTACCTCAAAGGTATGCTTGTCTCGGCAACAGGTGCTGGCGGGTCAAGCTAACGCGGCGCAGCATCTATCCTGGCGCGCCAGTGGGCCAAGAAGAATGCTCCGCTGTTTGGCATCACAGACACGGAGCTTTCCTTGGACCAAATATCATGAGCTTTCCCTATCGCCGCGCAGGGCTCTGACGACTCAGGAGCGCCTGCGTCAATGGCCATGTCACCGCCTTTCTCACCTCTCTGGATTCGATTTCTCATGGTTGGATTGTGCTCACGATGGTCCCCAACGACGATAATGCATCGGCGGCCGATTTGGATGTTGGTTTTTCTACACGTCGGCCGCCGTCACGGGGAGGCGGGCAGCGAGGCATCGGCTTCCGGTGCCGTGCGCCCGCCCCATTTACATTCTTCCGACCTGATGAGTGGCATCCGTCGGTTGCGACTGTCTGGTCGTCATTTTTCTCTTTTCAGGTATCTCAGCATGGAATCGTCTTATTCATCTCACACTTGGCGCTCGGAGTCTTCAGGCGACGGACGGTGACGGCGAGGAAAGGGGGACAACGCGGTCCGGCAGGCCAGGAGTTGGCAGGCAGAGTCAGGGGAGGGACGACGTGTTTGCGGGACAGTTGTGGGAGAGGCTTCGGGCCGGTCCGCCCATTGCGCTCGGGTCTCCACAGGGTAGCGGATACTGGAGGCTCTGCTGGATACCTAGGTAGGCGCGGCGAACGGGCTGTACATATTGGGCGACGGGGCCACGGAAGGAGGAACAAGGGGACGGGAATGAGAGTTGCATTTGACCACGGCCCATTCGTCTGTCCCATTCGCGTCTGTCCCATTCGTCTGTCCCATTCGTCCGTCCCGTTCCTCTGTTGGCCCCCCTAGTGTTGGGGTGAACGGTCTGCCTGAGGCAGGCTCCTGTCCCTGCCGCTTGTACCTGCCGCTCGTGCCTGGCATTACCCCGCCAGCTGGTGCGTCCTCGACCCTCTTTTTTTTTTTGGCCTTACCCCTCCATCAATGTTTCGGGCCTCTTCAGGATCCCCATTTCATCGCGTCTTCGCATCATCTTCTTCGAGGAAGCCTCATCTCACCTCATCTCATCTTCATCTCATCTCACCTCATTACATCTCACCTCATCTCGCCTCGCATCCCATCACTCCCGCCCTCGGCGTGTCACATCTCTTATCTCCCAAGAGGTTGGCTTGTCGTTGCGTGGGCGCGTTGGACGAATCGGCACGCCTTTTCCTGCCTCGATCCCTACACAGTGAAGATCTCTTCTGGGTCTGTATCATATCCCGCTCTCGCTGATCACTCAGGCAGTTTGCAGATCCCGCAGCTCTGCACAGTAACGAGGGCGCTCTCTGACTCGCACCATGGCGCCCATCTTGAGACCCCGGCAGAGCCTCGCCAAGGATAGATTCTCTCCTTACTTTGCCAACCTCAAGAGCCAGGCCTACCCTGACCCCAACTCGTCTCGCGGCGCTGGCAATCATAGGTTAGTCCTCGGTCGGCCTATTGACCAACCGGCCTCGCGCATGCCACGTGCTGATGCTGGACGCGGCTCTCAAAGCATTCGATGCATCGCCTGGAACCCCTTGGGAACTCTGGTGGCGACTGGCTCGATGGACAAAACTCTACGTGTGTGTACGTGTCGCTTCCCCTCCCTCTGCAAAGCTATGGCAGGACAAGATGCTGAACGAGGCCGGCCACAGGGAACCCCGAGAAGCCTAATGTTAAGTTCTCTACGGAGCTCAAGGGCCACAACGCGTCGGTTGAAAAGGTAGCCTTCAATCCGGTCAAGGACGCCGAGTTGTGCAGCGTCAGCAGCGACGGCGTGGTCAAGTTCTGGGACGTCCGAACCAAGGGTTGCTTCAACGAGGTTAAGAACCTTGGCGAAGCGCTGAGCCTCGTCTGGGCTCCCGAAGGCGAGACACTGCTGGTCGGTAACAAAGAGGACAACGTCTTCGTCCTGTCCTCCTCGGAGCCTGTGCCTCTCAGCTCGCACCAGCAGTCTGTGCAGACGAACCAAATCTCCTTCTGCTGGACCGGTGAAAGGATCTTGGCGGCCACATCTGAGGGCAACGCGCGGATTCTCGGCTATCCCGAGTTCGAGCCGTTTTTCTTCTACCCTTTTGGCCCGAAGCGGGAGTACCTGCTGGAGGGTCACACGTCATCGTGCTTGACGGTCGAGATGTCGCCCACGGGCAAGTACATTGCGACGGGCGGATCAGATTCCATCATCTCCCTGTTCGATACCGAGGATCTCATCTGCCAGAGAACCATCTCGAGCTTGCCCGGCCCGGTCAGGAGCATCAGTAAGTTGCGGCCCCAATGCCATGCCCGGCGCCATGCTGTACCCGGCTGAACAGTGTCTCTAGGCTTTACGTGGGACGGAAGCTACATTGTTGGTGGAACCGATGAAGGTGAGTACTTGCAAGCCCTGGCTGTAGAAGTAAAACGACTGACGTGACCGTCTCAGGAAACGGACTGGATGTTCACCACGTCGAAACGGGCGATTTGGTGCACACGTTCAAGACAGCGGGCTCGAGCCCGGTGGTGGCGTGGGCGCCACTCCGCTACTGCATGGCTTACGCCGATCTGGGCGTGCTCCGGATCGTTGGCCTCGACGTGGACAGGAAGTGATGGCCTCGGGTTTCGCCGTCCAGATGTGCAGAGGGCGAGGGTTATGGATGGTTCACCCCACGCACGGACGGCCTTTTCGGGGAGCACACGTGAGATGCGAACTTTGAGAGATGGTGGGGGGGGGGGGGGGGATAAAGGTAAGGGTAAGGAGGTAGAGGTAGTTAGTAAGGAGGAGTAAAGGCGCTATAGCGTTAGGGTAGGTTTAGTTCGTTTTTAGTATAGCTAAGGGGTAATAGTAAGCCTCTAGCTAGTAGTAGTAATTAAAAGTTTACTTTACCTATAAT
>LAZP02000500.1:0-14883 GCA_001272575.2 Ophiocordyceps unilateralis
CCTTCCCTCCCCTGGCTGGCGTGCTCGCAGGTGTCCCGGCGTCCGGCCGCCCGTTGAGCTGCTCGGAAACGATGCTCGGGTCCCTGCATGCTGACGATTCCGCGGCCCCCGCCAGCGAGGCCGATACGGGCCACGCCGGCGCCGGTGAGCCTTCTTCAGCTGCCGGGCAGAAGCGCCAGGCGGCGTCGTCTATCGCTCAGGGCCCCGGTCCTGAGCCTCCTCGGCGGCCGAAGCGTGGCAAATACACCCCCGTCGCTTGGTAGTCCAACCCCCCCCCCTTTCCCCTTCCTTTTCCTTCCGAGCCTCCACCTCTCAGTACTCCTTCTCCTGCCTATCAATACATTCCTACCTCTTTCTCTCTCTCACACGCACTCTCTCTCTCTTCTCCTGTTCCGCTTCTTGTGTGCTGTAACACAGCTGACCCGTCTACGGCAGCGATGAGTGCAAGAAACGCAAGCTCAAGTGCATCCCGGCCGGAGATGCCGGCTGCGAGCGTTGCATTGCCGGCGGCCTCGCCTGTGCCTACGCCTCTGGGCCTCCCCAGGCCTCACGCAGGGGTAATCAGAGCGACCAGGTCCGTGTCCTAGGCGAGGAAATGGCCCAGCTACGGCAGCAAGTCGCAGATCTTGTCGGTACCGTCCAACAGCTTCGTCATCCCGAGCCACGAGCCCGGTCCGGCTCACTGCAATCCCGCGATGCCACCGTTGTTCCCTCTCCTGCTGCTGCTACCGCCTCCAAGGATGGCGTGCCCAAGCAGCCGCAGTTCGTCGGACCGACGAGACCGACGTTTGGCCTCATGGTTGGCGAACGCTCCCTGACGCGGATGGGTATCCCGACGTTTGAATCGCCGCCGCCAAGTGCCGCCCCATCGCCTTCGGAGCCGCCGCGTGATGCTACGTCTGAGCTAGACTACTGGCTGCGTTGTACCCCTGAAGAGGTGGCCCGGCTGCTGTCCGTCTTTGAGGAAGAGGTCGAGTCTGTCTACCCCTTTATCGACATCGCCGACCTGGCCTCACGTGCCTCCCACACTCTCGACCTCCTGCGAAGTCCTGCCCCGTCGGATGCCGAAGGCCCTGTTAGCCAGAAGGATGTCGAGATTACCAAGATTGCCGTTGCCACCGCCCTGGTCGTCGAGGCTCATGGTAAGAGCGAGCTCAGCACCACCCTGGCCGAGTCCGTCGAGCGCCATGTATCGCGGATTGCGAGTCCGCAGGTCGATCTTCAGGAGATCCAGCTACTCACCATGCTGGTAAGCTTTTGACATGCGCATCACCCCCTTTTTTTTTTGGGTTGTCCTGCCTTGATAACCATTCCGCCAGAGCATCTACTACTTTCACTGCGATGATGAGCTGCTCGCCTGGCGCACCATCGGCATCGCCGCCCGTGAGGCCCTTGAGATGGGACTGCACCGCAAAAAGAGCCTCTTCGACAACTTCAAGAACCCGGACGCCCGTCGTCTGGCCACTCGCGTTTTCTGGTGTGTCTATGTGCTAGACCGCCGCTGGAGCTTCGGCACCAGTCTGTCTTTTGCCCTCGCTGATCGTGATATCGACCCGGGGTTGCCGGAACCGGTGAGTTTTCAATTGGTATAAGCGCCCAAGATGATCCATCGGCCGCTGACCTTAAGGGGGGGGATGGATGGTTAAAGGACGCCGACTTTTGCTACCTCAAGTGCATGGTCGGCTACGGCAGGCTTTGCTCCAAGCTCTGGGACGCCATCCCGCCTCTGGGGTCGGCAACCCATTCAATCCCTGAAGAGACGATCCAGGCATTGGATCTCAGCACTCAGGACTGGCTCGAGTCTATCCCGCCTCATCTGCGACTGCGGCACCCGCGCCTCGGGCTCGCCGCTCGTTCGCAGCCTCGAGTTCTTCAGCGGCTTCGGGCACTGCTCTATCTCCGTGGCAACCACACGCGCCTCTCCATCTACCAGCATGGTCTGTTCAGCACCACGAGCATCAACTCCAACCTGCGCAGCGCCTGGCTCGTCATCAATATTGCCCAGGACAGCGTGCAGGTGCTGGTTCATCTCAACGACACGACAGACATTTACTCGCGCCAGCAAAACGCCTTCAACTACTTCTTGCTCAGTGCCCTGGCCGTCATCTTCCTGGCCGTGTGCCACGCGCCCAACATCTTCGCGGAGCCGTGCCGCAAGAGCTTCCTCGACGCCATCGATCTTGTCCGCGGCTTCTCGCGCCACAGTGTCGTCAGCCGAAGACTTTGGAAGAGCATCCGTGGCCTACTGCCGCGTCTCCGGAGCCTGGGCTTACAGAGCTCCGACGACGGGGCTACGACGACGAGGGATAGTCCCACCGTCGCGGCCGGCTCCGTCTCGGCGCCCTCGGGCGAGGGCCGAAGCACGTCCGAGTTCCGAGACGGCCTCCAGGACCCGCCGACGGCTCCCAGCGTGTGGGATGCTCAAACGAGTAGTGACATGATGGCCGACACGGACATGTCCGGCTCCGTCCCGGACATGTTCCAGATGCGCAATGACCTCCTCGACCTCTTTGACGCCCTCGGACAAGGACAGCAGTTCCCGGGCGAGTTTGGCGCCCACTTTTACGGGCCGGACGAAACCGATCTGCTCAACGGGCGAGGAGGCGAGATTACCCGCCGGCTTCAGGGTTTGTTTTGAGGCCCGACTTGAACGCATCATCGTCTTCCTTCCTTTGTGCACGGTTTTGGGGGGGTTTTGGAAAAAAAAAAGAAACCGAAAACTCATCGGGTTTCTGCAGACGTTGCTGTCTTTTTTGTTCCCACCTATTTTTGTACGAAACATGCCTCACGTCGTTCTTTTTTTTTTCTTTTCCTCAGCGTCTATTTTCGTTTGTCGTGGGAGAAGACTACGTGCTCGATCACCAGTTCTTTGTTCATGTGCTGGCATCTGGATGCCCATCTCCTGGAGAGATTCTCATGTCTTTTTTAATCGTACGGCAGTTATCTTACTACTATTTTGGTGTTCAATACCGTATCCTCGTTCTCTGATGTCCTTGATGTTTTCTACGTTGGATGCTCGTCGTAGTGATTCATCGAAAATCGCAATTCACCCATCTACGCTGATTCTATGCTGATATTCTTGCATAACCCTACTCTTGTTGGTATGTGAACTAACCTCCATACATCCCCCTAGCTACTAGTAGGCAGTTCGTTCTCGAAATACACCATCATGACCCCCTGATTGACCGTCTTCGCAAACGTCTTGAGCTCCGCATGAGCCTCGCACTGTTCATCGTAGTACTTCATATCCGCCTCAGAACTAAAGACGGATACTACTGCCAGCGTATATCCTTGCGCACGCTGGTCGGGCTTTGCTCGTCCCGCCGTAACAGACAAGATGTACGGCTTCCCGTCCTAAAGCAGCGTCGTGTCAGCTCTCAATGTCATCTTCGCCCCCGACGTCGGCGGTGGTCGAGATGAACCTTGACGGCTTTCACCGGCATCTGCCGGTAGATTTCCAACAGACGCTGCTGGTCTGCCTCCTGTGGGATCTTAAACAGGGTAATGCGGTGGATTTGCGGTGACATTGCTGCTGAGGAATGCGGGCTCACGGTACGAGACGGCCAATTGCTCACAGTCAAGGCGATGATAGAAGACTAAGTTTACAGACTGGGGTCGAGGTAGTGAAAGATGTAATCCTACAGACGGTGACAGTAAATCGTCTTGTCATTGGGTCTGCCTGGCGGAACATCGGAACCGGCGGGTCGACCGGGCCCTCAAGACTCGGGCCTTCCGGGCTTCCCATTGCTTCTCCAGCTGAAGCAAGCTTGTTTCCTCGGGTATTCATTGCCCTACGGAACTCGTGTATCGAGTCAAGTTCGTGCATCGTTTCAGGCTGATTCCAGCCCTCCTCCGTCACTCGTCAGCAAACGGCTCGGGAGTTGGCTCGCGTGGAGACCCTGTAAGACCCCGTGTCAGAGTCGAAAAACAATCGAAAAAAGACCCTCTTTCAGCCAAATTAGGTCAAAGAGCTGCGTAAAGGCCGTGCTCACCTTGTCGCCATGAGCTGAGGGGCTTGAGGGGCTCTGCCTCAAAACTGTATCATTATGCAAAACCATGTCGGAAATCGGAACTTGCTGTGGAGTTTGTCGTTTCCTGGAGGCTGGGGATCCACCGCTTCTGAGGGCCGTTGACCCTCGGGGCCTTACGAGTTGCGCTTCGGACTATGGTCTTGACCTTGACTCTTGAGTGGTAACGGTTACTATTTCACGTTCTCAGGCGTAACACGCATGAAACTAACCATTCAGATAGAGAGTTTACGGTCATTACCTTTGCTGCAGGCTGATTATCTTGCCATGGTTGTCGATGCTGTTGCTACCATCAAAAATTTTCAGGTAACAACCAGTTCATCTCACCGAAAGCAGGTGATCCTTCTCGGCCAGCTTGATAGCTCTGCTACTTCTCAACCAACTTCAACAACCGGTCATGGCAGAGGCCACTCTCGTCGGGGTGGGCGGGCGCAAAATCACCGGTGAGGAAGCCCTTTGCTTGATGAGACCGATCCGATCATCGACCCCGTGCTGACGAAAGGCCGCGTGCCAGTTCCCACCGGACTATTCATCGACAACAGCTTCACCGAGGCATCCCTAGGCAAAACAATCGACCTGGAGAATCCCGCCAGCGGAGCCTTTCTCGCAACCGTAGCGGCTGCTCAGGCCGAAGACGTGGACCGCGCCGTTGCCTCGTCAGCAGCGGCCTTTGCTTCGAAATGGCGCTTCGACGCGCCTATCAAATCAAGAGAGTTGCTGAGCAAGCTAGCCGATCTCATCGAGCGTGATGCCGAGGACTTGGCCTCCCTAGAGGCCTTGGACGCCGGCATGCTTTACCGTGAATCGTTAGGCTTGAGCGTGACACAATCCGCCGAGACCTGTCGTTATTATGCCGGATGGGTTGGAAAGCTCGACGGCCGGTCCATGAGCATAGCGCAGGGCATGGCCTACACCCGTCGCCAGCCCTTTGGCGTCTGTGCCGCCATTGTCCCCTGGAACGCTCCCCTGTGAGAAGAATCTGCGTCGAAGAAGGCGGCGGCGAGCCCCAGGCTGACCTTTTGGTCTCTTCTCTAGCATGATTACCCTATGGAAGCTGGCACCGGCCGTGGCGGCGGGCAACACCATCATCATCAAGACGCCTGAAGCGGCCCCCTTGTACGGCCAGAAACTGGCGCAGCTTATCAAGGAGGCCGGCTTCCCGCCCGGTGTGATCAACATCCTGTGCGGTCTGGGCCCGGTAGCCGGTCAGGCACTCGCAGACCACCCCTTGGTGCGCAAGATCTCCTTTACAGGCAGCGGCGGAGTCGGGAGGCGCATACTCGAGAGCTCGGCGCGCGGAAACATGAAGAGAGTGACGGTCGAGCTCGGCGGCAAGGGCCCTAGCATAGTGTTTGCCGATGCGGAGTGGGAGAATGCTCTGCTTCATACGACGATGGGCATCACGGCCCATAACGGGCAGATCTGCGCCGCCGGCAGCCGCATTTATGTCCAGGATGAGATATACGACCGCTTCATCGCCGAGTTCTCGGCCCGTACGAGAGAGTCTGTCATCGGAGACCCGCTGCTCGACAGCACGACCAAGGGGCCCCTGGTCAACGCCGCTCAAAAGAGCCGGGTCAGGGGCTACATCCAGACGGCACTCAAGGAGGGCAACCGGCTACTTCACGGCGGAGACGGCCAAGACACCGAGCAGCCATCCGATTCATCCTCGACAAAAGACGGCCATTTCGTCCCCAACACGGCCTTCGTCGACGTGCCTCCCACTGCGACCATCATGCGTGAGGAGATTTTCGGCCCGGTAGCCAGCATCGCGCGCTTCAAGAGCGAAGAGGAGGCCATCGCCCTAGCCAACGATAGCAGCCTGGGCCTGTCCGCCGCCGTCTTCACAAACGACATCAGCAGGGCTATACGCGTTAGTGACGCCATCGAGTGCGGCCAGGTCACCGTCAACATGTGGGGGGCCGTCAACGTCAACACTCCCTTTGGCGGCTTCAAGGAGAGCGGTATGGGCAGAGATCTCGGCAAGGAGGCCATGGAGGAGTGGACCGAGATCAAGAGCGTGAAGCTGAATATTCTGCATAAGCTGTAGGCAGTCTGCGTCGGTAGTATTGTAGCCTTGTTTGCTTGTACAGTAAGGGAATTGTGTTGAGGCCGCCCCTGAAGGTCTTTCTGACGCGTACGCTTCGTGACTTCGCTGTCTGGATAATAACGCTTGAGTGAAGTTGCTGAAACATGACTGGGACTCAAAAAGAATCGTCTTTTCTAGGGTCAAGGTCGAACAGGTCCATCGTGAAGAGAACGTGGGAACCCTTTTATGGGTGCAGCATCAGTTTCAATATTGCTTGTATGAAGCTACTATCCGTGGTCAAGAGACGGTCAACTCTTCCTTCAGGGGGGGGACAATATCCGTTTCAAGACCCCCCGGTTTGTGTATAAAAGCTACCATCTGTGGTCAACAGACAAATCAACTCCTCTTGAGCATCACCCATTCGACATTTCTTTTGACACTCTTCAACTTGAACACGGGTACATTCGAATACAGCTACTGCTCGCCTCGAAGCTTCAGCCACCAGGTCTTACCGCATGCCCCGTATCGGTCGTTGTTCGTACCATTCGACCGTCCCACGATCCGCTACTACGCAACGTTGCATCACAACCGAGACTTCTCTGCCGCCCTGTTTCCACAACACCCATCTGGCACCCTCCTGGAGCCGATGTCGGCATTGGACGGAACGTCGATGGATGGATTCTCGGTGAAGAAGTCGGATGGCGTAATATGCACCTCGAGCATCTCTACTGGCCTAGTATCGTCGAGTCATGTCAGCGTCTCTCCTCTTCTTTCATATAAAGGGCTGGCGTCTCACATGACGGGCCAGTCTTCCACTCTCGGGTTGTGCGTGAGGCCAAAGACGCTCCAAAGAACGATATCGTCATCCAGGACGTCGTCGCCCCGTGCCGCCGCGTCCGCAACTCCTCCAACTTCTCGACGACTCTGTAGCGTGTGTCGCCCACCGGCGTACAGCTCGTCGTCCTTGAACTTGGTGACCCACAGATGGTGCTTGGCAAACAGCGCTCGCTGTGCCTGGGTGCTACGGGGATCCGCAAGCAAGAGCTGCGTCGGCGGCGTCGTGATCTTGTATCCTACTGGCTTCCCGCTGATGGGGTTCTTCTTAGCCCGGTTCTGGACCTTGAAGACGCGGTTGCTAAAGGGGGCGAGATCGATGCCCCCAGACGTGGCGATGGGCGTCTGGCGAACCTCGTAGTAATTGCCGTGGGGGTTCGTGCGCTCGTTCATCGCCACCGGCAGACTGTCCTCCTGGACAAGCGTGTTCTGATGCCCGTCGACGGCAGGATCGATTCGAACGCAGAAGATGTGTTGATGGTTCTGTGCAAGCGCTCCGGGGCTCACCACATTTCCCCATGGAGCCGTCTTGCCCTCGTCAATGTTGACGACAGACACGATGCCCGTTGCCCTGGCCTCGACGACGATGCCTGCTGCCTGGTCGAACTTGAAGGCGAAGATGTACTCGTAGTTTGCCAGCGTGATGATGAACTGCACGACGAGTTCGCGACGGCGAGTTACCGTTGCTCGGCCTGTCCGCCAGTCGGTGTGCTTCCAGTTGATGCCGTTGTCTTGCTCGTGGATACAGATGACGTTGCTGGCCGTCTCCGCTGAGCCATCGTCCGCGGTGAGGACGCCATCCAAGTACTGTGGGCGCCGTGCCGTTAGCAACTTGCTATTCAACTTGATGATGTCTCGGTTGTCTTAATGAGATTCTGACGATACCTTGATGACGCCCAAGCAGTCACAGCCGAGTGTAAGGTTGTTCACGGCGTGGCCAAGTCCTCCGTCGCCGAAATCAAAGGCCTGTTTGCGATGGTACGGCGTCCGCGGGTCGGCATATGGCACCGTCTAGAATCTCTCGTCAGCCCTCGTCCGCCGTCCGATCCATGTTCCGTTACTGACCATGTCGCTGATGCTTAGCCTGTAGAGCACGTCGCGGCCATCGTATCGGATATCGTGCAGAACCGCACCCTCCCGGGGGTTGAAGGAAACTCGCATCCGCCACTTCTGCCACTCGATGAGGCTGGAATCAGAGACGGTAAAGCTCGGTCCCTGAGGCTGCTGCACCGTCAAGGGCTTCACGTCCTTTCTCGGGCCGGAAGGAAGCAGCTCCGGTATGTATTCGGCCGGCTTGCAGTGGTCGACGATGCCCGGCCTATTGGAGCGTCCGGTCAGGGGATCGGAGCCGCCGCCCGTTGCCGGCTCATCGACACGGATAATCTCATTCTTCCAATAGTCCATGACGGGGATCAAAGGGATGGGATATGCGTAGAAATTCGAATCCTTGCTACCGCTGGCCGTATTGCGACCAAAGCACAGGCATTGGAATAGCCGGGTGTGGCCGTCATTCAAGTCCGGCGCTCCGTACGGCCACGGCTCGACGACGAGCTCGAAGCCCGGAGGCAGCTGGATCGCACTGAGCTTTTCATTGAAGAGCGACGAGGCTTTGACACATTCCAGCAGCTTCTTGAATTCAAATCTGCAGCGAGGGAGCGTCAGCAACACCGAGAGTTATGAACATCATATGTACTTACACTGTCAGGCCGGCATGATGCTCTGTCGGGATGACCTGGTGGCTGACGCGCTGCCCTGCGCCGAGATCGACAACAGACTCGTGGTATTCAGCAGCTTGCGATCCGCCAATCACATCATATCGGGCCTGCGCCAACCTGGCCGGCCGCGGGGTGCTGCGTGTGACATTGCCGGCATGCTCGAGCGCAAGGAAAGGTAAGACATCGGCCTTTGGCGGCTCCAGCAGATAGATGGTGCGGAAGTCGATGACGGTGCCCGGGTGTAGCTTCAGCACCAGGTCACGAGCCTGGTTGATCTCGTCAACCGAAAGGCTGGAAAGAGGGTGCGGGAAAGACATGACGGAGGAGGGGTTGAGTATTCGTACTTGTGTTGGTCGTGAGTTTACGGCAGGGATCGCGGCCACCTTAAGAGGACAACCTGACACGTAGCGCATAAAATCGGCTTCGGGCTCCGCGGCAGCCATTCCCACCCTCCGCATCATCGGCTCTCGGGGGCCGCGCAAAACCAGATCCAATTAGTCAACAACTCCCTGCGTGAGGATCGGAAAGCGGAACCCCTTTCCAGGGATCCCTTGTTGAAGACTGGGGTAAGGCGAAAAGCGTTTCGGCCCGGTTTTGAAGAAGCCAGTGTTTCGACGACCAGCGGTGAAAAAAAATTAGATAAAAATAAAAATAAAGAAAAAGGGGGAGGGGACGAGCACATGGCGTCTGTGCAAAAAGATTGATAACAGGCAACAGGTAGTAAGGCACCGTTTGGGATCTAGTATCAGGGCTTGTTCCTCGACTTCAACAACTAACAACTTAATATAACTTTGCTTTTTCTCCGTTGGCGGCCTTGTTTTGACGGCAGAACGTTGAGAAAATAGGGGTTAAATTCATTGTCTTTCAACATCTCATCATATCGCTGTGTAGCCTCCATCAACCGCGAGAGCTGATCCTGTGACGTACGAGCTTCTACCCCCCGCAAGATATAATACCCCGTCTGCCACCTCTGACGCTTGTCCAAGTCGTCGACTTGGCACCAAAGTCTTGACCGTTCCCATGGCGAAGTCGAGTACCTCGGGATTGCTCCGGATCATCGGCGTATCTACATATCCGGGGCAGATGGCATTGATGCGTAGGCCGGCCTCTGCATATTCTTCCGCTGCGCTGCGAGTCATGCCAACTACACCATGTTTTGCGGCCGAGTAAGCTGTCGCCTGGCTTCGGCCGGTAAGTCCGTAAATCGAAGCCACGTTGATGATGGACCCGCGTTGCAGCGGCCTATTATCTATGGATGATAGGATAGGCTCCTGCTTCAGCATGAGCTGTGCCGTGGCTCGTAGCACAAAGAAGGATCCGCTGAGATTGACGCTGAGAGTGCGACTCCAGTCTTCCGTCTGCAACGACGCCGCACCGCCGTCCGGGAAGATGGCAATGCCTGCCGCGTTGACGAGATAGTCTATTTGACCGAAAGCCTGGGCCGTCTCGGAAATGGCCTGATTGACTTGCTGCTCTTGGGAGACGTCAACGTGGTGCATCAGAAGTTTGGTGCCGTTTCCATGGCCCTTGCGTTGCTTGATGACTTCCTCCATCTCGGCTTTGACTTGAATCAGGGCCTCCTCATGCATGTCCAGAAGGGCGACGCCCGCAGAGCCTTCGTTGACGAATGCCTTGGCGCACGCCCTGCCGATGCCGGACGCTGCTCCGGTGATCAAGGCGAATCCGGGCACGTCCATTCTGAGCTGTCACAGGAAAACTGACACTTTGAATGTGATCAAGGGGCAGTAATGTGTAGCCACCGTGAGAACCAGAGTCCAAAGGTGTGTACGAACAAGAGGGGAACGTGTGATTGCTTTATATATTGGCTATGGAAATAGATTACATGTAGTATACGTCAAAACGCAGACTGTAGTGTCGCAAAAAAAGACCCTCTACAACATAGGACATGGGCTGACATGGCATGGCATAGCGTGATGTGTCACGTATAGTCTGGGCAACGTCAACTGGGATTAAGCGACGGCGCGGCACGACATGTTGTTCTTCTGGAGCGGCATCGTCAAATCGACTGGATCCGATACTATGTCTTGATCACAGAGAGACAGCCAGCCAGCCACAATTACACTTGTTGCACCTGAATGAGCACGGGCTCGAGCTCGGCACGTAATTGACACGTACCGTAGGATGTCGTGATATGCTTTTTTTTTGGTGATATCTTAGGGGGTTATCATCCCCCTCCCCTAAGAAACGGTAACACGACCTGCAATATACAGTCCTTACCGCGGCGTATGACAGCAAATAGTTATGGAACCCGCAAGGTCTCCCTCCGGAAACTCATGGTAATACTCAATAGTCATCATACCCTATGCGCAAGCCTCGCCCAACACCATCTTCCTCATCTGATCAAGGACGTTTGAAGCACGGCTGTAGCCCTGACCAGCTTTCTCGGTTGTACTCGTGCTGCACCTTGCTGCAAGTCTGCAAGCCCCATTCCGTCAAACCCAGCATCAGACTACTCTCAAACATGAACGCCATGCTACCCTCTCCCACCTTTTGCGGCTTAAGCTCGGCCTTGGAAGCCGCGTCGAATGTGGAAGCATCGGGGCCATGAGCGCTCATGACGTTGTGAAGACTGGCTCCTCCAGCGCAAAAGCCCCCACCGGCTTTGGCATCGTAGTCGCCCTGTACCAGTCCCATGAACTCAGACATGGTGTTTCGATGGTACCAGGGCGGCCGGAACGTGTCCTCCTGGACGAGCCATCTCGGAGGGAAGATGACGAAGTCGGCGACGGCCGTGCCGGGGTGATCGGAGGGGCCTGTCAGAACAGTGTAAATCGAAGGGTCGGGATGGTCGAACGAAACGCTGCCAATGACCGAGAAGCGTCCTAGATCATATTTGTAGGGGTAATCTGTCATGGCACGTCAACTGTACGTCCTACGAGATTGTGGATTATCTCGGCCTTGTTTAAACTCACAACTAGCAAGGTCAATCGACGTCAGTAACCCTATCAGGTAGTTGGGGATGGTCTTGGCGTATCCGGGGAAGAAGAAAAAAAAAAACTCACCTGCCGTGCCAAGCGACCACATCAAACGGGGTGTGCTTCTGCTTGGCGACGAAGAGCTGGCCGTTGAACTTGTTGATAATAGACCATTCTGTGTTTGTGTCTTCGTCGAAACTCGCCACCGGCACTTGAAAGTCTCTCGCGTTCGCCAGGCAGTTGGAGCCAATGGGTCCCAGCTCCGGGAGAACAAAGTGCCCCTGATGCAGCTCAAGGATATACCCTCTCACAGGACCTTCGGGCAACTTGACGCGGTACTTGATTCCACGGGGAAGGACGGCGATTTCGTTGGGTCTGACCAGCAGATTTCCCAGCTCCGTCTGTATATCCAAGACTCCGCTCTGGGCAACGACGAGCATTTCTCCATCCGAGGAATACATGGCCGTCGTCGGAGCCATGTCTTTGCCTGCCGTGTAGACATAAATGCCAAGCCCGGTCTTCAGCGTAGCATCTCCAGACCCGGCCACCAACCTTAGGCCCCGGACCCAATCGACCTCGTCATCAATGTCAAAAGGGTCCCATCGAAGCTGATTAGGCACATAATTCAAGCTTTCTTTCAGCTGACAGTTGGAGGCCTTGTCCAGCGGCTCGAAATTGAGATGGGAAGCCGAGGGGAGGATACGGTAAAGCCATGTCTGCAGATTCTCGTGGCGAGGAGCCGTAAAAGCCGTACCTGACAGCTTTTCGGCGTACAAGCCATGAGGTGCTTTCTGGGGCGAGTTGGAGCCTATAGGCAACGCGTCCTTGACCGCCTCGGATCTGTAAAGATATGTGCTAAGTATTTGTAACAGGTTGTCGATAATTGGCAGCCTTACTCGTGAAGCGATCCGAAACCATTGCGATATTTGTATTTTTCGGGAGTGGAAAACTTGGTCGTAGGCATTATGATCGGATATCTTGACACTGATTTCAAAGTGGAAAGGACGTATCACGGCCGGATGAAGGAGCAAACGAAGACTTATTCGAGGCTGGATTTCAAATTATATAGGTCTGAATCCTCGGCCGTGCTACGTTTCAAACGCCTCAGGTCGTGTTCCTGACGACGCTACGACCCGCTATGGCCGCTACACTACCACCATCGGCCGCTCCGGCGGAACGGTTCCCGAAAAGAGCCAACGATTATAAATGGTTGACACCACAGAAGAAAAAAAATCAATCTGGGTTGCCGGAGGATTGAGGATTGACCCCTCTTTGTGATCAGGAGACGACGTTTCGGTGTGAGAAGGGGAGGGGGGGGGGGGAAACTCGGAACTCGGAACGGAATGGCTGCATCTTCCTGTTCAAGAGTCTCGTCATCTGTCACATGGATATAATGAGAAAAAGGCTCGAGGGCGTGTTATTGTCGCACAAAGGCTTCATCACATCCTAACTTTACGTGGTAAAATCGACATAAGATCTGGTATTTACGCATCACCATCCGTCTTCAACTCCGCTTTCAATCTTCTTTCAACAGAGAAAATGGCTATGAAGTCTTGGCTCTCCATCCCTAAGGGATCCGGCTTCTCCCTTGCCAACATTCCCTTTGGCATCATCTCGACTAAAAACGATGCTATTCGCCGTCCAGCGGTTGCCATCGGCGACCATGCACTGGATATTTCCGTCTTCGCCAGTCGCGGTGGTTTCAACAGCCTGAAGGATTTCCCAAAGGACAAGCTCGACGTATTCTCGCAGCCGTCGTTGAACTCGTTTGCCAGCCTCGGGAGGCCGGTGCATCGCGTCGTGCGCGATTACCTGCGCGATGTCTTTCGCGACGACACGCCCTACCCTGAAATTCTCAAGGAGAACCAGGCGTTGCGGGATTCGGCCCTGAAACCGTTGTCTGACGTTGAGATGCACCTACCCATGGAAGTAGGGGACTACACCGATTTCTTTGCCGGTCGAAACCACGCACAGAATGTTGGAACCCTCTTCCGTGGAGCTGCCAACGCTCTGAATCCGAACTACAACCACTTGCCCGTGGCTTACCACGGCCGAGCCAGCTCCGTCGTCGTTTCGGGCACACCGCTGCGTCGGCCATGGGGTCAGGTTCTTCCCGATCCTACAGCAAAGGTGCCGACTTTCAAGCCTTGTGCCAAGTTGGACATCGAGCTGGAGCTGGGCATGTTCCTATGCGGCGGCAACCCTCTCGGGGAACCCATTCCAGTTGATAAAGCCGAGGACTACATCTTTGGCTTTGTCTTGATGAACGACTGGAGTGCCAGAGACCTTCAGACGTGGGAGTACGTTCCTTTGGGACCCTTCACTGCCAAGAGCTTTGGAACCACCATCAGCCCGTGGGTTGTGCTGGCGGACGTGCTTGAGCAGTTCAAGGGACCGGGCCTATCCAACGACGTCGAGCTGCTGCCGTATCTGCGCGAGAGTCGAAAGGAAAACGTCATTGCGCTAGATCTCGAGGTCGAATTGAGAAGTAAGTGTGCTTCGAGTCAGTTGATATGTTTGCCGCTTCTGACCTTGAGCAATAGCTCCAAAGGGTGTGACAACAAAGTTGAGCCGCACCTCTTCCAAGAATCTTCTATGGTCATGGCCCCAGATGATTGCCCATCATACTGTTGCCGGCTGCAACATTCGGACCGGCGACCTCTTCGGTTCCGGGACAGTATCAGGTCCCGATCCCGGCACCTACGGCAGTCTTCTGGAGCAATGTCAAGGCGGCAAGGTCCCGATAGTTTTAGAGGGCGGAGAAGAACGCAAATTCATCCAAGACGGAGACACCATGATCATCAGAGGATGTGCGACCACGGCTGATGGCCAGGTTGTGGGATTCGGAGAATGCATTGGGCAGATCTTAGAGCCCGTAGGTCGGGACGCATCCTGATGCATATCAGCGGCGAACGCCATTTGTGTATAATTCTTTGATGATATGGATTCGGAGAATTCAAGTTCTTCACTTCTTGGCATGGATTTAATCATCACATTTCTCCGTCTTGGCAATGACCTGATCTTGGTGCTGTTACGCATGTTGTACCACCTGAGCGAGCTTCATCACGTCGACAGGAACATCTGAGCTGAGTGAATCGGCGCCACTGCATTCTTTGCTCGAGCCTCAGGTATTGGCTTTCCGTGGCAATCAAGTTTAGATGGCGGAACGATTCCTCATTCCCTTCGAGGTATACCTATGCAGAAGTTGAAGAATAAAAAGGCCGGCCCTCTTCAAGGTTTGGCATGATCAACCCAGTAACAATTCAACCATCTTGCAACCAGCTCCTAAGCGACTCGCAATCATGAAGTTTCTGTTCTCCTTGGCAATGACCTGATCTTGG
>LAZP02000501.1:2703-15219 GCA_001272575.2 Ophiocordyceps unilateralis
CCCCCCCCCCTCCCCTCTCTCGAGCTTGCATTGGCATCTCTCTTCCCGCTCGCTTCTTCCTACCACTAGCAGACAACAAGCATCCAGCCATGGCTCAAGCCTCCAACACCAATGGCAACGGCACCAAGGGCCAGCTCTCCGCAAACGATAACATCCAGCGGTTTGCTGCCCCTAGTCGTCCCCTGAGCCCGCTTCCCGCCCATGCCCTCTTCAACGACAAGACACGATGCTTCGTTTACGGCCTGCAGCCCCGTGCCGTCCAGGGCATGCTCGACTTCGACTTCATCTGCAAGCGCAAGACGCCCTCGGTCGCCGGCATCATCTACACCTTCGGCGGTCAATTCGTCAGCAAGATGTACTGGGGCACCAGCGAGACCCTGCTGCCTGTCTACCAGGCGGTCGGCAAGGCCATCTGCAAGCACCCAGACGTCGATGTCGTTGTCAACTTCGCCTCGTCCCGCAGCGTCTACAGCTCCACCATGGAGCTGATGGAGTACCCCCAGATCAAAACCATCGCCATCATCGCCGAGGGCGTTCCCGAGCGAGTGAGCTTCTCCCTTCTGCCTACTGCCTAACCTCGATCCCCTTGCTGACGCCTAAGCCCCCCAGCGAGCCCGTGAGATTGCCCATGTCGCCAAGAAGAAGGGTGTCACCATCATCGGTCCTGCCACCGTTGGCGGCATCAAGCCCGGGAGCTTCAAGATCGGAAACACCGGCGGCATGATGGACAACATTGTCTCCTCCAAGCTTTACCGCAAGGGTTCCGTCGCCTACGTCTCCAAGTCCGGCGGCATGTCCAACGAGCTCAACAACATCATCTCCCAAAACACCGACGGCGTGTACGAGGGCATTGCCATTGGCGGCGACAGGTATCCCGGTACCACCTTCGTCGACCACATGCTCCGCTTCCAGGCCGATCCCGACTGCAAGATTCTCGTCCTGCTGGGCGAGGTCGGCGGCGTTGAGGAGTACAAGGTCATCGACGCCGTCAAGCAGGGAATCATCAAAAAGCCCATCGTCGCCTGGGCCATCGGCACTTGCGCCAGCATGTTCAAGACCGAGGTCCAGTTCGGCCACGCCGGCTCCTTTGCCAACTCGCAGCTCGAGACGGCCGCTATGAAGAACAAGACGATGCGCGAGGCCGGCATCCACGTCCCGGATACTTTTGAGGATATGCCCGCCCTGCTCAAAGATGTCTACCAGAAGCTGGTCAAGGAGGGCACCATCGTGCCCCAGCCCGAGCCCGTCGTCCCCAAGATCCCTATCGACTACTCGTGGGCCCAGGAGCTCGGCCTCATTCGGAAGCCAGCCGCCTTCATCTCGACAATTTCCGACGACCGTGGCCAGGAGCTACTCTACGCCGGCATGCCCATCTCGGACGTTTTCAGGGAGGACATCGGCATCGGTGGCGTCATGTCCCTCTTATGGTTCCGTCGCAGGCTGCCCGTCTACGCCTCCAAGTTCCTCGAGATGGTTCTCATGCTCACGGCTGACCACGGCCCCGCCGTGTCCGGTGCCATGAACACCATCATCACCACCCGTGCCGGCAAGGATCTCATCAGCGCCCTCGTCTCGGGCCTGCTGACCATTGGCTCGCGCTTCGGCGGCGCCCTCGACGGTGCCGCCGAGGAGTTCACCCGGGCCTTTGACAAGAATCTCAGCCCGCGCGAGTTCGTCGACAGCATGCGCAAGGCTAACAAGCTCATCCCGGGCATCGGCCACCGCGTCAAGTCGCGCAACAACCCGGATCTCCGCGTCGAGCTCGTCAAGGAGTACGTGCTGGCCAAGTTTCCCAGCCACAAGCTGCTCGACTACGCCCTGGCCGTCGAGACGGTCACGACATCCAAGAAGGACAATCTGATCCTCAACGTGGACGGCTGCATCGCCGTCTGCTTCGTCGACTTGCTCCGCAACTGCGGCGCCTTCTCCGCCGAGGAGGCAGAGGACTACATGCAGATGGGTGTGCTCAACGGCCTGTTCGTCCTCGGCCGCAGCATCGGCCTCATCGCCCACTACCTCGACCAGAAGAGGCTGCGGACCGGCCTGTACCGCCACCCGTGGGACGACATCACTTACTTGCTGCCTAACCTCCGCGAGGGGCGGCCCGGCGCCGAGGGCAGAGTCGAGGTGCAGATGTAGATGGAGGAGTCGCGTCGCTTCCATTTGTGCGCGCCTTTTCGTCTTTGTCGTCTTGCAGAGGGAAACGGAGGGTTTGTACCAAGAGTTATCTAGACGTAGCACCGTGAAGAGCGGCAATGAGAACCGGTCACATACTTTGACGGCGAATGACACAACTTTTGGCGAGCTACGGAAGTTGTGGCTGACCTTTGGTGATTCTGGCCGATACCGGGTAGTTGGCTCGGCTACGTAAACCCACTGAGTGCGGTCACGTGCCTTTGGCAACTCGGCCAAAATCAACGACAAGAAGCTATCCCGTCCAGTCCTATATTCCACCAAAACCTCGACTTTAGCCCGACCAGCAGCAGTGAGCGAAATCCCCCAGCCCCGAAACATCTCCCCCCTCATAAGCCTCATAAGGGTAAAAAAAAACAAAAAACTATTCACTAAAATCTCCCCTCGGGGAAGCAAGCGGTCGTCGGCATGACCTACTTCCGCATCACGCTCCACCGATCCGCCATCGGACTCCCCTCACGAACACGAGGGGCGCTGAAATCGCTAGGTCTCCGACGACGGATGCAAACGGTCTTCCAGCCGGTGAATCCGGTGATAGCGGGCATGGTGATGGCGGTCAAGGAGCTGGTGCGGGTGAAGGAGGTGGAAGGGATCATGACCAAGGCGGAGATGAAGGCCACCAGGACGCCGGACAAGGGCTTCTATCTGGAGAGGACGATGCCGAGGGTGGTGGATGGGAGGTGATGGCTCGGTTCGAGATACGCGCCGTCCATTCGGCTGCTTTGGTCCAAGGGGGCTGTCTGGTGTGTTGCTGTGAAAGGGGGGGAGAGGGGAAAGGCATGGGCTGTGAATATGGTACGAGGCTGTGCTGTGAGTCGGCCTTTTTTTTTTTGGCTGGCTATGACCAATGTCGCTGAGAGAGCGTCGGCCTAGGCGGTGCACAACTGTTTTACTACTACGCGCCTTACTATGCCCCCCTCCTCCCCCTAAAGGCGTGGATTGTTTAGGCACAAGCTGCTTGAACGTGGCATCTTCTTGCGGGCAACATCGGTACCGCTATCAAGACAAAGCAATAAAGGCACACACCAGCGTCATCATAGCATTTTCCCCAATTAATGATTCACACAAATAGACTCGTCCTTCGCCGCGCTCCACAATCGAGAGGGGAAAAAAAAAATCCCCTCTGAAAAAAAAAAAAAAAACTCGAACTATGCCCCTAACTGTCCACACGGTCGAATTGTCTCCCTCCTTGCATCACGCATGTAGGCAGCTAGAAGCTCCGAGCCTTGTCAATGTACTCCTGCGACGGAGTCTCGTACTCGCTGACAAAATACGTCTCGCAGTTCCGAGACAGCCAGACGGTAAATTTGCCCACTTCCTCCCTAAGGCGGGATACCGACTGCTGATCCATGTTGGTCTGAGCCAGGAGCTCCGGCAGCGAGACTGCTGGCCCGTCAGTCCTGAACGACAAGGAAGAGAGCTAGACCGCCAACGTACCCATCAACCGTGCAAGATGCTCGGCGCCGTAGACATCGCTGACGCTCTTATACTCGGACGTCTCGTCTGTGTTGCTATCCCACAATTTACGAATGTTCATGTACTGGTGGCGCTCGAATCTTGAGTCTTCGTCAGCGCCCGCTCCCAACGGCTCGTGCCAGACGGAGGCACGTACCGGTAGAGCAGGATCCTACTCAGAGCCTTTTCGAAATATTCACGGAGGCCAGCAATCACCTCCTCCAAGATGTCCATGCTGGCGGACCCTTGCTCCCGATGGGGTTTCTCGTGGTCCAGATAGTCTTGGAGAATCTTGCTCACCGGCTTGGGATGCGGTAGAGGCACGAGTTGATTGTTCTTCGTAATGTTCTCCCAGTCGTCGACCAGCATCGCCTGAACGTGGTCTGGCACCGGGATGATGATCATCGGCTTGTTGTGGAACGAATCCTCCTATATGATGACTTATTAGCCCTGCCTACGTCGTGCCCCAGCACGACTGAAAGCAAAGCCAAACGCGGCTGAAGCCAGAAGCCTACGGTCGCTCGACCGAGGGGCAACTTTGAGTGGCCTGTTCAAAACCGTTTGCCTGGCGCGGAGGCTCTTGGACCATAAGTGGTCCCGGAGCGGGCTCGTTGCCTTCGTCGCTGTTGGACCGAAGCTGTCTGTCGGCTCTCTGCGACACCATGGCGTAGCGCTGATCGAATAGGATCTTCCCCGAGGCGCTCAAATAGCGATGTTTAGGCTTCGGGGGCACTACAAGATGATCCTTTTCCTCGCGATAGAGCTTGCCGTTAATCTTGGTCGACTTCCGGCCACTGGACCGACGTGAGCTCCGAGAAGGAGAGGCAGTGCTTGAGCTGCAGGTGGCTGACTGGCTCAGGCTGCGGACGATAGGTGACCATATAGTTGGGGGCTCTTCAGGAGATGCTCGCACGTTTGAGAGGGGAAACTCGTGCTGGGTAAGGGGATATGCCGGCTTTTGGATCGCAGAATTCGCGACCTGGGATTCGGCAAATTTGCCTTTTTTCACTGTAGCCCGAGGCTTGGTGACTCGGGAGGCCTTGACTCCTCCCCCAGGGGAGTGCCCTTTGCGGCAGATGAAGATTTTGTTCGCCATGAAGAGATGACCTTGAACGCGAGCCGTTTTGATGAGGTGGATGGTGAATGAAAGCGTGGGAAGGGGCCTTCGAGGGGATGCAAGGTGAGAGGAGAAAGACGTTTGGTATGGTGATGGGAGAAGAAATATTTGGTCAGGTGAGGGAAGAAGGAGGGCTCGTAAGATGACAAGAAGAGAGATATGAACGGCAAACTTGCTGGGGGGGGGTGGGGAAGGGGGGGAGGGGGGAGATAAATAGACATTGACGAGGAGACAATAGGCAGATGGCACCCCAAATTAGACTTGCACCTAGGTACAAGCCGGGGAGAAAGAGAGCTTGACTTGCTACTGGACGAGAAAATCATCGGGTTATGATAAAGTTGCTGCAAGGCCAAGCCCCAGCCGCACAAACAGCCCCCGGCGTGTAGGCGGTTTGGCGCCCATGGATGACTCCAGAGAACTTCATCAAAGCTTTACTAGCGTCGACGGACAAAGACATCTCGTGGTCCAGGAAACGCTCTTCCTCGCATAGGCGATGACTTGTGCCAACTTGGGCACGCAAAGCCAGAAAGTGTCGACTGCGTAGACAGAGTTTGGGCCATCTGGAGAGGGGAGTGCGAAGAAAATAGAACAAGCTACATACCTGCTCGAGCTCCCAGTCTTTGCCACGGCGGCCTCTGGGCCCCTGGGCGGCGGCGGAGCCTCGCTCTTCACTACCGCGGGCCGACTCGCCGCCATTCCGGGGGTTCTTCTTGTGCTGCTTGGCAGTTTTTTGCATGCTGTGCTTGAGCTGCGCGTGAAGCTGCGCGGCCAGCTCTTTGTGCTCGTCGTCAAAGGGGCGGATGCGGTCGGCCAGGACCCAGTCGTCCCACGTATTCTTCCAGCCTTTGTAGTGCACCTTGAAGCGATGGCCGTCGCCGGGCTTGTTGCCCGGCTGCACGTCCATGATTTTGGCCTCGTAAAGCATGTCCATGTGGAAGCAGAGTACCTTCTCGTCCTTACTGAACGGCGGTGCCTGCTGCTGGCGAGAGGGAGGCATGGCGAAGGGCTCCCGAGCGTGCGGCACGGAGAAGCAAAGCCTGGATGAGGGAGGAGACGTCGCGGCGGAGAGAGACGACGACGAGTGGCTGCCAAACGGAGTCGCGAAGGGAAAAAGATGTTGCAGGGACTCACGATGTTGGTTTGTGTGCCAAGCAAATACGTCTGGCTAAGGGGGTTTAGTTTGGGAGACTGGACTGGAAGCCGGCGGGGGAAACGGATGAGGTGCGGGAGCGAGTGAGTGAGCCGGGACGTGACTTTTGAGTACAGTGCAAGTACAGTATCCACCACCTGGAGGCTGACAGTGCGTGTCGCTCGAGGTTCATCCCGCCACGTGCCAACCAGGTAAAAGCCCTGGGAGCAATCCGGCCGGGCATCCAACGAGAGGGAACTGAGTCTGAGTACTTGACCGTACAGTGCAAGATTCTACACAGCCATTTTTCATGCCTTCCTTGTGTGAGGTGAGCTCGAACTCTCACGACGGCGCATCATTTTGCGCCGGAAGCAAAAGAACAAGGAGAGAGACAAAGAGAACGAAAAGAAGACGCACACAGGCTGCTATGGCTCAGCTGCCCGATCCCACCGTCGACCTCGACTGGGCTGGCTATGCCGGCTCCATCCAGCAGCACTTCGCCCAACAGGCCACCAGGAATCCAGGCCGCACCTGTGTCGTCGAGACCAGCTCGGCTGAGGCACCCGAAAGGCGGTTCACCTACGGACAGATCTACCAGGCGTCCAATGTCCTCGCTCATCACCTTAACGAGGCCGGGGTGACCAATGGCGACGTCGTCATGATCTGGGCGCACCGTTCCGTCGACCTGGTCGTGGCCATCATGGGAACGCTGGTACGCTCGGGTCTCCCTCACTGTAACTCACACTGACTCGCCGCCCAAGGCATCCGGTGCCACTATGAGCATTCTGGATCCGCTCTACCCACCTACCCGGCAACAGATCTACCTCGAGGTCGCCCAACCTTGTGCCTTGGTTAATATCGCACGCGCCACTGAAGAGGCTGGCCCTCTGGCGCCTCTGGTCCGGAGGTACATCGACCAAGACCTGAAGCTCAAGACGGAAGTCCCGTCTCTGCGCATCCGCGACGATGGCTTCCTTGAGGGCGGCCTGGTCGATGGACGCGACGTTTTCGCCCCTATTAGATCCCGGGCCGCCTCTGGTCCCGACACTCTGGTCGGCCCCGACAGCAACCCGACCTTGTCCTTTACTTCGGGCAGCGAGGGGCGGCCCAAGGGCGTCCTGGGCCGCCATTACAGTCTCGTCAGGTACTTTCCCTGGATGGCTGAGAGGTTCAACCTCACGGCCGACAGCAAGTTCACGCTCCTGTCCGGCATCGCCCACGACCCCGTACAGCGAGACATTTTCACGCCCCTCTTCCTCGGGGCCCAGCTACTTGTGCCCTCTAAGGAGGACATTCAGCACGAAAAGCTCGCCGAATGGTTCCGGCAGCACCAGCCGACCGTCACTCACTTGACCCCGGCCATGGGCCAGATCCTCGTTGGCGGGGCCACGGCCGAGTTTCCCACTTTGGACCGAGCCTTCTTCGTCGGCGACGTCCTGACGACCAGAGACTGCAGAAGCCTGAGGCGTCTGGCCGTCAATTGCAACATCGTCAACATGTACGGCACCACCGAGACCCAGAGAGCCGTGAGCTACTTTGAAATCCCCAGCCGGGCCAAGGACCCCGAATTCTTGGACCAGCTCAAGGACACCGTGCCCGCTGGCACGGGTATGCAAAACGTACAGCTCCTCGTCGTCGACCGTAAGGATCCTAAGAAACTGTGCGCCATTGGCGAGGTCGGCGAAATTTACGTTCGCGCCGCAGGGCTTGCTGAGGGATACCGGGGCGACGCGGCGCTTAACGAGCAAAAATTCCTCAACAGCTGGTTCGTCGACAACGACAAGTGGGTTCAGGCCGACGTCAAGGCCGACAAGGGCGAGCCGTGGAGGAAACATTATCGCGGACCCCGCGACAGGCTCTACCGTACCGGCGATCTCGGCCGCTACCTGGAGACGGGCGACGTGGAGTGCACCGGGCGTGCTGACGACCAGGTCAAGATACGCGGCTTCAGGATCGAGCTCAACGACATCGACAGCAATCTGAGCCAGAGCCCCCTCATTCGAGACTGTAAGACCCTCGTGCGGCGGGACAAGAACGAGGAGCCGACGCTCGTCAGCTACGTCGTCCCGGAGCTTAACGAGTGGCCTCGCTTCCTCGCGGCTCAGGGCCTAGACGACGTCAAAGACCATGGGACCGACGTCGGACCCGCAAAGGTCTACTTCACGCGCTTCAGGCGCATGCAGACGGAGCTGCGAGACCATCTCAAGGACCGCCTGCCGAGCTACGCAGTGCCCACGACCTTTATCGTCCTCAACAAGCTGCCGCTGAACCCGAATGGCAAGGTGGACAAGCCCAACTTGCCCTTCCCGGACATTGTAGAGCAGACCCAGGACGCATCGGATGAGGATCGAAAGCGATGGGAATCCCTGACGGAGACGGAGCGTCTGGTGGCGACCAAATGGGCGGACCTCATCCCGGGTCTGAACGCCAAGACGATATCTCCCCAAAACGACTTCTTCGACCTCGGCGGCCACAGCCTCCTGGCGCAGCAGATGCTGCTAGTCGTCCGCAAGGCGACGGGGGCCAACGTCTCCATCAATGCCCTGTACGAGAGCCCTAGTCTCGCCGGCTTCAGCGCACGGGTAAACAGACAGCTGGGCGCAGCCGAGACCGACGGAGAAGAGGGTCAGGCCTCGGCCTATGCCGGCTCTCTTGACGACTTGATCAAGAAGCTGCCGCAATCGTTTCAACCCGCCGACCCTGCCACCATCCGGGCCAAGGCGGCACCGACGGTGTTCCTCACCGGCGCCACCGGCTTTCTCGGCGCCTACCTGATCAAGGACATCCTCGACCGGACCAGCCGCTCAGTCTCTGTGATTGCCCACGTGCGAAGCGTCAAGGACCCCAAGGCGGCCTTGTCACGACTGTGCCGCTCTTTGGAGGGCTACGGCCTGTGGCGCGCCGAGTGGTCGTCGAGGCTCAGCTGCGTCGTGGGTGACTTGACGAAGCCGCGGCTCGGCATCGACGACAAGTCGTGGAAGATGCTGGCCGATACGGTGGACGTGGTGATTCACAACGGGGCCATCGTCCACTGGGTCAAGCGCTACCAAGACATGATGGCGGCCAACGTGGTGTCGACCATGGACGCCATGGGGCTCTGCAACGAGGGGAGGCCCAAGACGTTCACCTTTGTCAGCTCGACCAGCGTCCTCGATACGGACCATTACGTCGAGCTGTCGAACAAGCAAATCGGCACCGGTCAGGCCGCCGTGTCCGAGGACGACGACATGATGGGCAGTCGGACGGGCCTCGGCACCGGCTACGGCCAGTCCAAGTGGGTGTCGGAACAGCTCGTCCGTGAGGCCGGCCGGCGCGGTCTCCGCGGCTCGGTCGTGCGGCCGGGATACATCCTTGGCGACTCGGAGACGGGGGTCTCTAATACGGACGACTTCCTGATCAGGCTGCTGAAGGGCTGCATCCAGCTCGGTGTGCGGCCGCGCATCGTCAACACGGTCAACTCGGTTCCCGTAAACCATGTGGCTCGAGTCGTGGTGGCATCGGCCCTGAATCCGTTGCCCGATGGCGTGCACGTTGTCCACGTCACGGGCCACCCGCGGCTGAGGATGCACGAGTACCTGTCGCTCTTGGAGTTTTACGGATACAGGGTCTCCGAGGTGAGCTACAGCGACTGGAAGAACGAGCTGGAGAAGTACGTGTCGGCGGGTGGGCAGGAAAAGGATCAGGAGCAGCACGCGCTGATGCCCCTGTATCACTTCTGCGTCAACGACCTGCCGGCGACGACGCGGGCGCCGGAGCTGGACGACGGGAACGCGGTCAAGGTGCTCAAGGAAGACGCGGAGAACTGGACGGGCGTCGACGAGAGCGCCGGCTACGGCATCGGGAGGGAAGACGTGGGCAGATATCTGAGATATCTGGCGGAGATTCGGTTCGTGGGATGGCCGTCAGGCAAGGGCCGCCCCCTGCCGGAGGTGAAGCTGAGCCAGGCGCAGCTCGCAGCCGCCGACGCGATGGGCGGACGGGGCGGGAAGGGCCAGTGAAGAGGAGGGCTGAGAACGTTGAGATGAGAAAGGTTTGGACATTTCAAGCTTGGCAATGTCTTGTAAATGGTTTTAGAGCTGCCGGCATGTTGCGCGTTGAGGCGGTCCTGCTGTAGAGTATAGAGCTAGAATTATCTGACGCGCCAGCAAGTGATGGCATGAATCCTCGGCCGCTTCAGTCCGACGATGAAAAAAAGGGAAGCCAACCGGCCCTTGACAGCACAGCTACAGGGGGGAGGGGACCGTACAGTGCGAATATAAGGCACTTTTGACACTGTAGGCTATACAGCGGGCCGCTGTCCCCACTGCCTCTACCAGCGAAGCTCGTCAACGCCACGCACCCATCACAGCCACCCATCTTCGCGCACCATGGCGCCCCCCACGGAGACGGAGATTCTTACAAACTACCTCGTTCAACCGGCGCCGCTGACAGCGCTTACGACGCTATCGCAATTCCAAGCGCTGTTCCCCCGGGCGCAGCGAACCTCGCCCCTGGTACGAAGCCTCTTCCGCGACCTTCAAGCGCAGCGGGGGGCAACGGTCGACGCCGTGTGCGCGAGCATCGCGACCGAAGCCGGTCGAGGAACGGCCATGCGGCGGGAGGTGCTACGGGCGCGTCGCGACGCTCTGCGACCGGAGCCGGATGCGGAGCTCGACATGGAGCGCGCGCTGTTCGGACACGTGTTGGTGATGGTGGATGGCGGCGACGGCGGTGCCAAGGGCCACTCGCTCCTGTCGGTTCTGCCGGAGCTCGAGGGCGCCGTCAGCACGCTCGAGGCAGAGATTGGCATGCTGGCTGACGAGGAGGAGACGCTGAGGGACCAGGTCGGGCAGACGTTGGGCGGGTTGAGTGATTTGCGCTACGGGAAGCTTGCCAATGGCGACTTGAGGGCGCAAGTCGCTCGTGGACTTGATTCGTTGTCGGAGGCGTGTCGAGACAAGGCTTGAGGGAGGCAGGGCCCGGACAAATCATGGCATTTCGCGACGGCGTCAACAACAACAACAATAGTAGCGGTACGCTCTTCCGACCTAACAGGCTCCCCGAATCCCCAAGAATGAGCAGAATATACCTTTTTGCTGACAGTCTCGTTATCAGCATCCACACGCGACCAGTCTCTCCAACAAACAACTTTCTTTGTTTACAAAATTTCCGTAACCAAGAAGACGTTCAGTTTCGTGCTGCGGCTGCGGCACCAGCTCCGGCTCCAGCTGCAGCGCCAGGGCGACGCCCTTGGTTGCCCATATTTTGCATGCGGTTGGACCTGGACCTGTCAGCGGGCACACACAGGCATGGATATATCGGCCACGCATTCGGCTCACATCATGCGCCGGCTGGCAAAGGACACAATGACCATGAATAGCCAGTTGGGGACGAGGTTGAAGGCCCACAACGTGTATCCGTAGGGGATCGACAAGCCGAGCTCGGTGGCCTTTCCATGGAAGGGGTGGAACCAGGAGTCGACAAGAACCCAGTCGTCCTTGTGCTCGGGCTCCCGCAGAGCGGCAATCTTGACCGGCGTGGTGGTGGTGAGGTTGAGTTTGGACTTGTGGACCTCGACGGGGGCGGGGGCCGGAAGCATGGCAAAACGCCAGATATTGGCCGTGGCGGCGGCCCAGCTGTTGCACAAGATGGGCTGGTCATCGCAGTTGAGGTAGCCCATGTGTGGGGAGCCGGGGGTTAGGGCGAACTCGGCGGCCGTCTCGTTGAAAGCCTTTTCCACCTTGCCGCAGTGGCCTTTGGGTCACGTCAACATGTGGTACCCTTGACGTCTGTTCATTCGAGTCTTACCGTAGCACGTCTTGTTCCGGCCCGTGATCAGGACCCACCACTCCTCCGGGACGGTGGCACCGGGCTTGACGGGCTCGTAGAGCGTCTTCTTCCAGTTCTCGAGCGTCAGGGTGGACATCCTCATGGAGCCCATCTTGGCCTCGAGCGCGGCGATGGGGTCATGAAATCCGGGATTGGGGATAGCGGAGACGACGCGGTTGAGCACTGTCTGCAGCTGTGCCTTGTACGGGGCCAGGGGGTCGTCTAGGGCGGAGGCGAGCAGCGGAAGAGCCGCGATGACGGCGGAAGCAGAGACGCGCATGATGGGAGGACGGATTCGAAGACGGCGTCACGGGCGAGGCAACGAGGAGGATGAGCAGGCGAGTTTTTGGTAACGAAGGAAGCGAGGCGGACGAGACGGCGACGGCGGTAGCGAACCAGACGGAGGCAGGGCGACCCCTTGATAGACTGTATGGGTCAGTCGAGGGATACGTGTAGTTGTAAGACGTTCTGACGTTCGGAGCTGAAGAGAAGAAAACGCGATAGCTTAAGGACCCTGAGTATCCTGTACTCCGCACTGGGGCCCGGCTCTAGCGCGATGGGGGGCGTCGGAAGCTGATGGATTCGCTTGCCGAAGAAACCCCGATGTTGATAGCGTCTACCTTGTATGTGGCTAGCGGAGGGTGTCTTTCATCCTTTGAATCACGAATACTACTTAGCCATCATCTCATCAACAGAGCACAACAACAAACACATCCGATCTCGCCGACAATTTTTTTTCACGGAGACGAGATATATCATGGTGCGAAACCCAGGCCGGTCCAATCAACAGTTGCCGGTGCTAACCGTCCTCCCC
>LAZP02000502.1:0-11701 GCA_001272575.2 Ophiocordyceps unilateralis
CCCTCCCCCTCCCCCTCCCACCCTTTCCCCTCCCCATCTATAGTGACCCGGTGACTATTCCGTGTCCCCGCCGCCCCGGGATATAAACCCGATCTCGCCCGCCCACCCGCCAACATCTTCCCTTCAGAAGCTTTCCTGGTTCAGTTGTTGTACTCTTTTTCCTTTTCCTTTTCTATTTCTTTTTCTTTTCCTTTTCTCTCTGTGTATCGTCTCGCCTGTACCGGTCGCCCCCCACCCCCCCCCCCCCCCCCCTTCTCCTCCTCCCCCTCCTCGTCCTAAACTTTTACCCCTACTCGTTCCAATCGAGCGAGCAACTTCGCCATGGGCCTCAAGGACCGCTTCGGCGTCCGGGCAAGTGAGATGGCTGCCGAAGCGTCGGGTTCCGAGATCCGGCCGACCGTCTCGGCCGATCACAACCCGGATCGCGAGCTGCGTCGCTTCAGGAAGCAGCACAAATGGGATCCTTTTCTCGATATCGACAAATTGGATAACATCGATGAGGCTCTCGCTTCAGGCAACGCAGACAAGGAGGCGGCCATTGATGAGTCGCTGATCCAGGAGGACTCGCCGTATCCTGAAGTTCGCTCTTCGGTGCGTCTCGTCTTGGACTTCAAACATGATCAACGTCTTCTCTGACAGCTCTCGCAGGTGCCACCTCATGACATTGATGTGCCCGTCAATACGATTCGCGCCTGGTTCATTGGTAGCTTTCTCTGCACCGTCGTCGCCGCCTGCAACATCCTCCTCAACTTGCGCCGGACGCCCATCTCCATTACCTCGACCGTCGTTCAGCTGGTGGCCTACCCGTGAGAAGCTCTCCCAGGGACTGCATCTCTTCTTGCCTCGCATCATCTGACTCTCCCTAGCATCGGCGTTGGCTGGGCTCGCATCATGCCTGACGTCTCCTTCACCCTCTTCGGCCACACCTGGGCCCTCAATCCGGGCCCCTTCAATGTCAAGGAGCACACTCTCATCACCATGATGACGGCTGCCGGCTCCTCCATCAGCTACTCCATCGACATTCTACTCGCCCAGGAAATTTTCTACAAGCAAGAGTTCAAATGGGGCTTCCAGATCCTCCTCATGTTATCCACCCAGGCCATGGGCTTTGGTGTCGCCGGTGTCGCCCGTCGTTTTCTCGTCTGGCCCTCGTCCATGGTCTGGCCGGCTACACTCATCACCTGCACCGTCATGTACTCGCTTCACGATCATCGGCCCTCGGACCCGGCCACGACCAACGGCTGGAGAATCGGCCGGTACAAGTTCTTCCTCATCGTCGCCATCGCCACCTTTGGCTGGGAGTGGTTTCCCCTCGTCATCGCCCCCTTTTTGTCTCTCTTCATGTTCGCCACCTGGATCGCGCCCACAAACGTCGTCGTCAACCAAATCTTTGGTGGACAGTCGGGTCTCGGCCTGCTTCCCATCTCCTTTGACTGGTCCGTCGTCACCGCCTTCCTCACCTCGCCGCTCCAGACGCCGGCCTTCGCCATCTTCAACGTCTTCGCAGGCATCATGCTCACCACCCTTGGCGCCATCGGCCTCGCCTGGGCCGGCCCCGACTTCTACCGCTACTTGCCCCTGAGCGCCAACCAAAACTTTGACCGCTTCGCTGAGCCTTACAACACCAGCCGTATCCTCACGCCCGACTTCACCGTCAACGAGACGGCTTACCGCGCCTACTCGCCCATCCTGCTCGGCCCGACCTTTTCGCTCTCGTACGGCCTGTCGTTTGCTACCCTCATTTCTACAATCACGCACGTCGCCCTCTTTTACGGCTCCGACGTCTGGAACCGCGCTTGGGACTCAAAGTACGAGGAACCCGACGTACACCTCAAGCTGATGCGCAAGTACCGGGAAGCTCCCGAATGGTGGTTCCTCTCCATCTTCGCCGTCAGCTTCGCCTTTGGCATGATTGCCAGCCAGTTCTGGAAGACCAACTTGACTTGGTGGGCTTACATTGTCTGCATCCTCATTGGCGTCACCCTGTTCATCCCCATTGGCATGGTCCAGGCCATTACCAACCAGCAGACGGGCCTCAACGTCATCACCGAGATGATTATCGGCTACATGATGCCCGGCCGACCCGTCGCCATGATGCTCTTCAAGTCGTGGGGCTACATGCTGTCGTACAACGGCCTGACGTACATTTCCGACATGAAGGTCGGCCACTACATGAAGATTCCGCCGCGGAGCATGTTTGCCGCCCAGGCCTTTGCCGTCGTCTGGCTGTCCTTTGTCCAGATCTCCACGTACAACTTTTTGCGTGGCAACATCGAGGGCATCTGTACCCCGACGCAGTCCCAGGGCCTGACGTGTCCCAACGCCAGGACCTTTTACAACGCCAGCGTCATCTGGGGCGTCATCGGGCCGAGGAAGGTGTTTGGCGCCGGCAGCATCTACGCTTGGACAAATTGGTTCTGGCTCATCGGCTTCGCCGTGCCCGTCATTCAGTTCTTTGCCGCTCGACGTTGGCCGAGGTCGTGGGCTCGCTACCTCGTCTCCCCCGCCTTGTTTGGCGCCGCCGGCATGATGCCACCCGCCACGCTGTTCTACCTGTTCCAGTGGGTCATTGTCGGGCTCATCTTTAACTGCTTCATCCGCCGACGCTTCTTTGGCTGGTGGTGTGAGTTCTTTCCACCCCCCTTGATTTTGCTAGTCTGGTCGGCTGACGGTGTGGTCGGCAGCTCGCTATAACTATCCACTCTCGGGTGCGCTCGACATCGGCACGGCCTTGTGCACCGTCGTCGCCGGGCTCGGCTTGGGCCTTAGTGAGACTCAATTCCCCCAGTGGTGGGGCACAACGGTCGTCGGCAACACGCTCGACGCCAATAACTCGGCCGTTACCAGGGTCTTCGTCGAGGGGCAGCAGCCCATCGGGCCGTCGAGCTGGTAGTAAACAGGGAGGACGCAGGGTCACGCTGGATCATGAACCTGTGGCGTGGATAGGATTGAAAGAGGGGAGGGGACAAGGTGGAACTGTGACATGATGTAATAATGTAGCCACATACTCCTATGTCGTTGTTTGCTCATCTTTGTTGGCTGCGTGTAGAGCAGGCGAGGTGATTCGTAGTCTTGTTGGTGAGTTGGTTCATATAGGGTTGAGCCAAGACCTAACACCGGGCCGAAGAGGAACACGTCTGCCTTGGACGTGTGAGACTGACTGACGACTGCTTGACTCTGCTGGTCCTCAGGGTTTTCCCAGGCCCCTTCCCCCTTTGCTCTGGTTTGTTTCTCCTTTTTTGACGGTGACTTTTTGTATGATGGATTGAATGACCGGGTAGGGACCTCAAACTCAGGTTATGGCAGTTTGTCATGCCCGGTATAGGGTAGCTCGGCCTACACAGCGCGCAGTAGCCCCCCCTCCTTCCTCGGCAAAATAGAAAATCCAGATCGCGAGCCTAAAGGCGGAAAAAAAAAAAAAAGCTCCCGGCAACGCACAAAACTCTCAACAGCTTGGACGTGCCCGCCTCCGGAGCAACTGGCGAACCCTCCATCCCCCGTCCCTGTCTCCGCCCTCTACCCGCCTCCGAAGTTTGGGAATTCTTTATCGGCCGCGGCGCCTGTGCGTACCAAAAAAAAAAAAATCGAAAAAAAAATCCCCCCCATCGAGAAAAGCCGCAGCTCCTTCCTCTGTCCGTCATGGCCGATATCCAGGAGCGTCTTAAGAAGCTTGGGCAGGGAGCTCGGATTGGTGAGTCCTTTTCCGTTCCGATGGGGAGGAGGGGAGGAGAGGCCGTGGACTTGAGTTTCGTTTTGCTGACGTTTTTTCATCTGTTTGCTGGGTAGGGTACGTTTTTTTTTTTTGGCTGCTTGATGGACGATTTAGGGCTTGAAGATTGTTGGCGCTGACGGTTTCGGCTTTTTTTTTTCCCCACCCCTCGCCGGTGATGCTTAGTGGGAAGGGAACACCGCGGAGAAAGGTCAAGCGAACGCCTGCTCGGTCCGGAGCGGACGATAAGAAGCTTCAGCAGACGCTCAAGAAGCTCAACACGCAGCCTATCCAGGCCATCGAGGAGGTCAACATGTTCAAGGCAGATGGCAACGTCATTCACTTTGCCGCCCCCAAAGGTTCGTCCACAGATCCCCCTTCCCCCCCCCCCCCCCCAATCCTTGAATACGTTTCCTTCCAGGCCAATTTCATACAAATTAATCTTTATTTTTTTTTTGCTACCAGTTCATGCCGCCGTTCCCGCCAACACGTTTGCCATCTACGGAAATGGCGAGGACAAGGAGCTTACGGAGCTCGTGCCCGGCATTTTGAATCAGCTTGGCCGTGACTCTCTCGCCTCGCTTCGCAAGCTCGCCGAGAGCTATCAGAATATGCAAAAGGGTGAAAAGGGCGAGGAGGACGACGATGAGATTCCCGACTTGGTCGATGGCGAGAACTTTGAGAGCAAGGTCGAGTAGGCCCCCCTGTTGATGGCTTACCTGGCTCTTCATCTTTTTATCCGATTTTCTTGGGTCTTCTTGAGCGAGGGCTGAAGTCGCGCCTCTCCAACCCCCCTCAGATGGTAGTGTCATCGGGGGATGGCCCGCGGAGCTGTCTCGTATCTACGGAGTATCATGGTGTAGAGTACAGCGATCAGGGCTGGGAGAAGGGGTTGGGGGAGGGCGATGCTGCACGAAACTGATGAACTGCTTTTGGTCGAGATTGACTTGTACAGTCTTGAGGGCTCTGGATTTTCACAAAATGCCATGTCCGCTTGCAAGTCAAGCGGTGATGTGTCTGCCAAAGTCCGAATCCAACCGGCTCGCAACCCATCCAACTAGAGCCGTCCGGCGGACCTCGGCCTTGACTGTCCTACGCGCGGCAAGCAACGGGCCGTTCTTGATTTGACTGTATGTAGGCTCGTCCATGGGTTGTACTGGGCGGCCCGTGGGCTCATCCAGCGCGCGCAGAGCGACGGTGAGCGCCGCAGCGGCAGTCCACATCTGCCGTCTCGACATGCGGCTGGCGGCCCTGGGATCGAGGGGCTTGCGGCCCTGAAGGACGCCCCCGACGATGGACTCGTCGACCGAAGTAACGGACCAGGCGGCGGCGACACTGCAGGGAACGATGGAGGGAGGCCGGGCGGCTTTGCTGCAGGAGACGACGGAAAGGTCATCTACGGCCGCGGCTCGGACCTCACGCGAAAAGCCAAAGCGCTCGGCCGTCGTCTCGACGACAAAGGGACGAAAGGCGTACCCGTCGGACCAGCAACCGCCGGCGGCGGCGGCGGCGACGGGGGCCATGCGACCTGTCGCAGAAAACGCTCGGTCGCAGGCAGTAGGCTCGAACTGAGAGGCGGGCAGGACGAGGGTGTGTATGTAGGCGTCTGACGGGTCGACGAAGAGCGAGGTTAGGGCGCAGAGGAGGGAGGTGCATTGCTTGAGAGCGAGCTTATCGGAGCACGACTTGGAGGCAGTGGGTGGAGCGTCGGCGCGGGCGGGCTTGCGGCGGACGATACCGAGGCGGGAGAAGTGGCCGCGGCCGGGGAGGGGAGAGTCGGCGGGAGACGGATCGTCCCATGGGGTGGCATCGTGCTGAGCGGCCATGACGAGCTCCATGCTTGCGTCTCCGCCTAAAAGGAGGGTAAGTACTTCATTATCAGAAATTGTCAAGGGGGTAGGGGAAATCTTACAAGGTGCCTCGGAGCAGTACATGTGCAGTTTGACACCGGGGCGGATACGAAACGGCGGCGCAGTATGATCAGAGGCGAAGACGACAATATTGGTAGCGGAATCATCACCGCGGCTCAAGCTCAGACACTCATCCAAAACGAAGCGGTTAAAAGTGCGCAAGGCGAGAACCTCGGCGTGCCAATCGTGAAGGACGTTACCAACGGCCGACTCGAGACGCGCAACGGGAAGGCATTTCATGCCAGTCCTTGAGCCGATCACTCAGCCGTACGACGCCATGGAGATGCGACCGACCACCTTACGCGAGAGCCAGACAGGTGAAGACGCCGTGATGTTCGGCGACGATGCCGCTGAGAGGGATCCATTCGTAGTCGCCGTTATCGCGGATCGAGGGCTTGCGCTTAGAGGGGAGATGAGCGAATTGGCGTGTGACGGCGCGGGCAATGGCGTCGGCGTGGGACGTGTTTGGCATTGGTCGAGGGGGAGGGAGGCAGGAAAGAAGAAGAGTTCAGGACGATGTCGTGGAGAAAAACAAGCCGACGTCGGAAGTTTGGTCGTTATTGGCTGCTGGCCGGGGGGCAGAGCTTCACACCGAGTCACGTGAGGCGCAAAGGCGGTTCGCCCTAGAGAGGGCTTAGTCAGTGCCACAACTACGACTAAATCTCGAAATTGGAACCTCTTTCGCAACGGGGCCCCTTTCCTGCTTGACTGCCCCCAGCCTTGTCGCCATACAAGACGCCAACGCGACAAGATGCGTACTTACGAGGATACCTTTTCCGGACAGAGGATTTACCCTGGCAAGGTACGGGCTGTCCCTCAGTCACCTGTCTCGTCCGCGCAGAGGCTGTTGTCTGGAGAGCAGAAGCAACTACGAGAGAGGACAGAGACGAAGGCCCTTGACGGATTGGCTAACTGTCTGTCTACAGGGGAAAATCTACGTCCGCGGTGATAGCAAAGTCTTTCGCTTCCAGAATGGCAAGTCGGAGTCTCTCTTTCTGCAACGAAAGAACCCTCGCCGCATCGCCTGGACCGTCCTCTACCGCCGACAGCACCGCAAGGGCATCTCCGAGGTAAGCAGCAAATCCATTTCACCCTCCATTCGATAGCCAAAAAAAATAATAACTCGCTGACGAACTCTTTTCCTTCCCCCCCCCCCAAAACAGGAAGTCGCCAAGAAACGCACGCGCCGAACCGTGAAGGCCCAACGTGCCATCGTCGGAGCCTCCCTCGACGTGATCAAGGAACGCCGGTCGATGCGTCCCGAGGCCCGATCCGCCGCTCGCGCTCAGGCTATCAAGGAGAGCAAGGAGAAGAAACAGGCGGCTCAGGCGGCTAAGAAGGCCGAGAAGGCGAAGACGGCTGCTCAGGCTTCAAAGGGTCAGACGCAGCGGAACGTTAGCAAGCAGGGTGCTAAGGGCGCGCCTGTCAAGGTGGCGGCTCGTACCCGTTGAGGGAGGGACGCTGGTTTTTTTTTTTCGTTCTTGCTTCCTTCCCCTCCTCCCTCCACCCCATCTCCTCCTTTTTGTCTTTTTTTTTCCTATCCCAGTTGGGTTCGTTGGGGATGGGCGGTGCGGTGTAGCTGCGTTCTAGGATGGGACGAGGTGATGCATGGCTGGCTGAGCTTCGGTCTGGGGAGACTGACTGAGGTGTGGGGAGGGGAAAAGGAAGCAAGAATATGGACAATGATGCCGATGCGTCTCATCTAAAGACGATGCGTTTTTCCGAGCCGAAATCTGCCTTATTGTACTCGCTCTCCCGTCTGCTTTTCACGGCTATAGTTCACGACGGCCCAGATGACTTTGGTAGACGGGACGAATACCTCGCAACGACTGGCACGGTGGGAGAAGAGGCATTGCCAACGCCGAGCCCAATTCGCATCCCAACCAGTTCTAGTAGGCGAAGCCCAGATCTGCTTTACTACGTATTAGGATGATTAAGGAAGAAAAGAAAATAGTTTAGGTAGGCGAAGCCGCGCGATCTATTCCACTCCGTACTAAGAGGATTAGAGGTGGCCACAAAAAAAAAAGAAAAAAAAAACCCCAACCTAGTTAGTGTTCGGTTGATGACAAGGACTCACGAGGGGGAAAGTAAGAAGATGGGGAGTACGCCATGGGTCAGCACCTACAGGCTGCGAAAGCCATGGCTCTACACCCAACGATACAGAGGTCCAGACAGAAAGACCGGGGGGAGGGGGGGAGCGGCGGGGGGCCGACAACCAGACAGGTCGGCTTTCCCGGCCCCCCCCCCCTTTTGGTCTGCGGTTCGCTGTAGCGGATTGGGGACGACGTAAGGGCCCCGACCCTTTTTGACCTCACGACATAGGTTGGTAGGCGGGGCATCATAGCAGGCAGGACACTGATGGTTATACCTGTGCCTCGTTGGTTGCTTAAAGAGCTATAGAGACACACATCCGGAACGAGGCCAGAGCAAAGACGCCAAGATGACAATCATGAAAATCTTGAATTGCAGTCCTAGACTCCCGACACCCGCCCCGTGTCTCCCTCCATCTTTAATGTTCCTCCTGCCCGCCCCCCAAGACCCCCCGGTCTTAGTGGGCCTGAGAAATGGCTCGTCGCCGGTCACGCTCCTCGGCAATGGTGAGCTTGACGCCCTTGCCCTTGGGCAGGGAGATCCAAGGTTTGTCCTGGCCGATGACAAAGACGTTGCTCTCGCGCGTGGCGAAGCTGTTTTCGATGGCGTCCTTGATGTGGATGATATTGAAGCCACCGTCGTGACGTTCGCGGTGGGTGATGACGCCGACGCGGCCCATGTTGCGGCCACCCGTCACCATGGCGATGGTGCCCGTGTCGAACTTGATGAATTCGGTGATTTTGCCCGTGTTGAGGTCAATCTTTACCGTGTCGTTGACCTTGATCAGAGGGTCGGGGTAGCGGATGCTAGAGAGAGAGGCAGACAAAGGCGTGGAGCGTCAGCAACGAACACCCGGGCAAAGGAATCAAAGGATTGAACACTCAGCCGCCGGCCACCATGCACCCGGAAGGCCGACATGGAAATCCAACCCAAAGCTTGGACCAACGGCTGAATGATGTCTGACAGAACTCACGTTCTCGCATCGTGCGTGACCAAGAATGGGATCCCGCCACGGCCAAGCTGAACGCGCTTGACCTTTCCAAGCTTATACTCTGCCTCCTCGGCTTGAATGCGGTGAACAGTGAAGCGCCCCTTTGTGTCGTAGACGAGCCGAAAGTTCTCGCCCGTCTTCTCGATGGTGATGACATCCATGAAGCCGGCCGGGTACGTCATGTCGGTCCGCACCTTGCCGTCGACCTTGACGAGGCGTTGCATCAGGATGGCCCTGGTCTCGCGATAGTTGAGCGCGTACTTGAGTCGGTTGCGGATGAAGACGATGAGAGGCATGCAGTCGCGTAGCTTGTGAGGGCCTGCCGATGGCTTGGGCGCGTACGTGCCGGACAGCTTATCCAGCAGCCAGTGCGACGGCGCGCTGAGGCGCTTCTGGTGCTTCTTCCTGTTTTCGTTATTGCCAGTCAGCTCGTCAATCTGCTATAGTCGATGAGACTCGAGAGGCACTCACGGTCCGCGACCCATGATGACGGCTGGCTGTAGCGAACTTGGGTGGTGATGCGGTTGAGCTTTGGATCGGCCTGAGAAAGAAGTCGACGCTGCGAGCCACAATATTTTTCCCAGCTTCAGGGCCTCTGTGCCCTACAAAAAAGTGTGGGGCCACACCCACCACATCTCAAGTCAGCTGATCAATCACGTTACCGCAAGCACCGTCTTTCACTTTCACATGCCCATCGTTCATTTAGGGGGGGGGAAGGGGGCTTCATGTGCGAGCGGGCAGATACCAGTTCAAAGGGGCAAGGCAGATTCGCCTGGACTGTCTAATTTCACATCGGCTGAGCCGGAAACGCCCGATACTGATACTGCACGTCGGTCCATTCGTCCATTGACAGCAGCCGCCTCGGCCGAATAGCATGTACTTTTCCAGCATAGCTCGTGCGCCGGCCGTGTTCCCTCCTTTGCCAAACTCCCATCGCCAAACAGGTGGTTGTTGTGTAACAACAGAGTACAGGGCCCGGTCCACAGAAACGAGTAACAAGGGGTATGGAGTAGCAGCAACTCGCAGCATCGTCGTGTACGGACGTATCGAGGAGAAAAGAGCGACAAGGGGTTGGGAGGCCGCGCTTGCAGGCGTCAACCGGCAGCAAGTTCATCCTCTCAGCATTTGACCGCCGATGTCCCCTGCCTTTCCCGTGAGGCCGACGGCGATGAAGGGTCCGACGCCCCGTCAGGCGCGTGTCGTGGCAGCGGCGGGCCCAGCTTTGAGTCGTCGAGCAGTAGGCGCGAGATGTCCATCTCGCCGCCCATGAACTGCGGCGCACTCGCCCCCTCGCCAAATTCAAACGTCTGCGGCGGCTGGACGTAGGTGCCCGAGTCCATCAGCGGCCACGTGTATAGGTCTTCCTTGCTGGAGCCCTTGCGGCCGGCGCTGCCCGTCGCCGTAGTCTTGGGCCTCTTGAGCGAGTCGTCGATGGACATGGTGATGGAGGGCTCGAGGATGTCGTTGCCGCGGTTCTCATCTTTGGCCTGCAGGGCGCCCTTTTCAATGCGTTGGTAGACGCCCGGGTACTTGTTGCGCACTCGATCCCTCAGGTCGGTCGGCTGTCTGCTGGAGAGGTGGAAGCGGGGATCGCGCTGGATCCTGGTCCAGGCGGGGCCGTAGATGTCGAGGCCCTCGAGGATCTCGCGGTCGTCGGCGTCGGTAAAAGGGCGTCGCTCGCGCCTGAGCGACTTCTTGAAGGGACCGTGGATGCCCAGCTCGGCGAGATCCTCCATCTTCTTGCGATGCGCCCGGCTCTTCTTCTGCCTCGGCGCCGCGGCCATGGAGCCCTGGGAGTGGCTTTCGAGGGAGTGATGGTGTTGTTTCCGATGAGTCTGTTCTGGTTCTGGCTGATGGGGTTGTTGTCGCTGCTCGATGAGAATATTTTCCGAGTGTATGCCCTTTTTTGCCCTGCGCGGCTGAGGCGGCGAGTCGGGCTGGGAGCCGGAACGGTGGCCCGGCCCGCGAAGCTCGACCGGGCAGCAGGTCCTAAAGCGGTCCTTGAGGTCGCCGGCCGTGCGGTCGTTGAAGGTAAAATCGGGATCCTCGAGGATGGTGGTCCACTTGCCGACGCCGTGGCGGTTGACGCCCAGCAGGAGATGCTTGGTCTCCTCCTCGGACCACTTGCGACGGGGTTTGGCGGCGCGCTTCCTGGCGCGACTAGCCGTCTTGTCGACGTCGGACACGCTGGCCTTGTCGTCGGCCGAGGCGCGGCCCAGGTCGCACAGCAGCTTCAGCTGGCCAGCGTCGTGCTGGGCAATGGGCGGGAAGAGGGCGGCGTGGGGCGGCGGCTCGTGCAGGCCGTTGATGATGGGCGGCATAGCGGGTGCCTGCTGAGCTGCCTTTTGCTTCTTGACGGGCTGAGGAAGCTGGACGAAGTCGTCTTTGCGCTTCTTGCCATCGACCGCATCGGCCGGCTGGACACGCGCATCAGGCGCGTCGACGTCGGCGGCCAGCAGTGGGCGTAGCGGATAGGCGACATGACGGACGGTAGCAGCGTCTTCCACCGGCGCAAAGGCGGCGAGATCGGCATACCGATCGAACCGGAGGCCCGCGTCCGGCTCGAGCGGCGGCAGGGAGCGCAGGTCGTCAGAAGTCGGCAGAGGCAACGCATAGAACGGCGGAAGGTCGGCGTGTTGGAGCTGAGGCGTCGTCGACTCATTCAGCAGGTGTATGAGGCGCGGCTCGATAGTAGCCATGACTGATGCATTCGCTAGGCTACAGGGCCGCCGCCGCAGCTCGACACGACATGGCCGACGTTTTATCTGGCGGAGACGCCGCCGTTGCCCGGCAAGGAGGAGTAGGACCAAAAAAAAAAATGAGCCTCGACGCCTTGCCGGTTAGCCTCACCAGGTACCGGAGCCGCAAGTACTTTCCGGGCTTATAGCACGTGCTTCTACTTTCACGTGCAACCTCTAACCGTCCCCCGTCTGCTGCAGCACGGGCTCGTCCCTTCGCCTCATCCTTCCTACCTACTCACCCTTCTTCCCCCCCCCCCCC
>LAZP02000505.1:0-15417 GCA_001272575.2 Ophiocordyceps unilateralis
CTCAGCTCAGCTCAGCTCAGCTGAGAAAAAACTCGAAAAATTTTTTTGCTGGCCCTTTACCTAATTTCCCAGGAAATATGTAGTCGGGAATAGAAGCGGCCGGTATTTTCCATGGCGTATTTAAGATGCTGAGCTCGGTCTTAAGTGCGTGCCGTGCGTGCGTGCTCGCTTAATGTGGACGAAGTCGGCAAATATGGTAAAATGAAGCTCGGCCAAATATGCTCGGGCTTATAGGGGGGGGGGGGAGGGAGGGGCAGCACATTTTTCTAGTTCAGACGAAAAATACGCGGGCCCACCCCGAAACAAAAATTCGCGCTACGTAGTAGCCAGAGGGGAGGGGACTTATAAAAATTTTTTTTAGCATTTTATAAAAGGGACCTGCAGTTGTCGCAACGAAGTGGCAATTTCTTCCCGCGTGCGTAGCCTTAAATTTCTCCTCTCCAAAAAGCTAAAAAAAAAATTAAGCCAAGCGCCTCAGCGCGATTTAGCGCCGCTAGTGTGGCGCTAAATTCTCGCGTAAAAATTTAGGCAAAAAGCCTAAAAAAAAAACACACACACACGGAAACCTAATATTAGGCAGCAAGCAGCCAAAATAAGTTTGGGAAAAAATTAGTAAAAATATATAGTACACAAAAGAGCAAAAGGGGGGGGGGAATTTTACGCGACAATAAATAGAGCAGGTTATAATTTTACTAGCGGAGCAAATATTTGTTAACAACCAAATATTTATTAGTATTAAGTATAACTATCTATAAAATCAATTAATAAAAAAAAAATTAATATGAGATTATTAAAAAGTAACCCTTTCTTAAAATTAATTAATGCTTATATAATAGATCATTCACAACCAACCAATATTAGTTATTTGTGAAACTTTGGTTCATTATTAGGACTTTGTTTAGGTATACAAATAATAACAGGTGTAACTTTAGCTATGCACTACAATCCTAGTATAGCAGAAGCATTCAATTCTGTGGAGCATATTATGAGAGACGTATCGAACGGTTGACTTATTCGTTACTTACATAGTAATACAGCTTCAGCTTTTTTCTTTTTGGTCTATTTGCACAGTGCGACAAGAAGCAGGTAATTATAATGAGGTGTGATTCCTCCTCGAATGGCCCTTCGTGTCCCTATTCAGACATGCGTTAGAAGTAATTCTTAGGTGTGAAGCTCTGGAGATAGGAAAAAGCCAAGGTAAGCGTAAGCGAAGGTATGATGACGATTCGTTTTTGTTTTCAGCGCGCGGTTTTAACAGTAAGTAACGTTTAATTAGAACTAGTATATCCTTAGTAGGAGTATTCATTACTTCGTACTGTGTAGGAAACAAAATATGTAAGAGTGTGAGGTTGTGTGCGACCGAAGCCGGGTCTCGTAAGTGCAACGAATTAAAGTACCTACCTAAAGCTTTACTAAATATGTATAATTACCGGAACTTGGTAAACCCAAAGGTTTCCTACTTATCACCTTTTTCTCTATTTTGCTAGAGCCAGAGCTCTACAGATGTTGATAAAGCCGCCGCTCTAGTTTTTTTTTTATAAATTTATTTTATATAAATCTAGCGCGCATAGGGCGGGTCTTAGCCTCCCCAATGGAGTGATTGTGGCACATTTTTCCTAGACTCTTGATTTACTAGGTAAATATGCGCTAAATCAGGGCTAAAATAAATAATATAATAAAAAAAAAAACAAGTTTTTATTTATATGATTTATAATTAATTAAATTATAAATTTAGTGATTGTGGCACACGCGCTACCAGACAAGAAAAATATGCCTCAATCACAGGTGGCATATTTTTCCAGCGCGCTAATTTCGCGCAAGCTAGAAAAATGAGCCTCCTGTGATTGTGGCATATTTTTCTTGTCTAGAATTTAGTGATTGTGGCATATTTTTCCAGCGCGCTAATTTCGCGCAAGCTAGAAAAATGACCCCTCTTCGCGCAAGCTAGAAAAATTAGCCCTCCGAATTTAGGTGGCTCCGCCTCCTGGAGGCGGAGCCACCTAATTTAGGTGGCTCCGCCTCCTGGAGGCGGAGCCTCCGAATTTAGGTGGGAGGGGAGGGTAATACCTCCCTCCTGGAGGCTCATTTTTCTAGCTTGCGCGAAATTAGCGCGCTAGAAAAATATGCCACCAGCGCGCTAAATTCGCGCATATTTACCTAGTAAATCAAGGAGGCAGAGCCAGCTAATTTAGCGAAATTCGCGCGCTTGATTTACTAGGTAAATATGCGGTAAAAAATAAGTCGTAAATGTGGTAAAATAGTAAATAGCGCGCGTATTTACCTCAAACGGTAAATTAGCGCTGGAGGAGGGTAAACAAAAAAATTGATTTCTTGTAAGCGCGCTATTTACCACATTTACTTTTTAACTTTTTTAGAGCACTGGTGGCATATTTTTCTAGCGCGCTAATTTCGCGCAAGCTAGAAAAATGACCCCTCCGAATTTAGGTGGCTCCGCCTCCTGGAGGCTATTTTGCTTGTCTGAAGCAAAATGTGCCTCAAACGGTGAATTTATCCAGCGCGCTAATTTCGCGCGCTATTTACTATTTTACCACATTTGCCGACTTCTGATTTAGCGCACTGGAGGCGGGAGCCTCCTCCTGTCGGTAAATAGGCAAATACGGTAAAAAATAAGGTCGGTAAATAAACTAGAGGTAAAACAGAAGTCCTGCGAAGCGTGGTGGCATATTTTTAGGCTAGCTTGCGCGACAAGAAAAGAAAAATTAGCCTCCAGGAGGGAGGGGAGGGTAATACCCACCCCACCCACCTAAATAAGGAAATTCCTGTGGCACATTTTCCCTAGACTCTTGATACCGTTTTTTTTTCTTTATTTAGGTATAAGGATATACCCTAAAAAGCCAACGGTATCAAGAGTCTAGGGAAAATAACCCTCCTGTGATTGTGGCACACGCGCTAACAGAAAAGAAAAATAACCCTCCAGTGATTGTGGCATATTTTTCTAGCGCGCTAATTTCGCGCAAGCTAGAAAAATGACCCCTCCGAATTTAGGTGGCTCCGCCTCCTGGAGGCGGAGCCACCTAAATTCGGAGGCGGAGCCACCTAAATTCGGTGGCTCCGCCTCCTAAATTCGTGCGCTAAATAAAAACTACTACAGAGCCGAAAAAATTAAGTAGGAGTTACTCTATAAAATGTATTTTGAAGTGAGTATATCGATCTGTGGGCATGAGACAATCAAAAAAGCAAAAGCCACTTAGTAATGGAGTGGATAAGGGATATCCCTATTCTGAAAGGAAGCAGACTTTGATATGGGCACTACAGTTAAGTAACTTAAGTGATAATATAAAACGCGGAATAAACACAAGACAGTTATGGTTATGATAAAAAAAAAATTCCATTTACTTTTAAGCTAGGTTAATTACTTATGACAGACTATTCTCGTTCTTTAGATTATTCGTTAGGTTAAGTAATTATTAATTAGATAGCTTGAGCCGTATGCGGTGAAAGTCGCACGTACGGTTCTGAGCGGGGAAAAAATCTGCAAAGGTCTACCTATCGGAATAAATAAAAAATAATACAAGTTTCGATGTATTATATGCATCACTGAAGGGTAATACTATCCATCCTATAACAATGGGTGCTTCTAATCCCTGCCTAGCGCCCCTTTTTTTCTACTACTAATCGCCCGAGGGTGAAAGCAGGATACAGAAAATATAGTAGTATAGCGTCTAGCTTAAGCACTGCAGATAGTAATTCTGAAAAGGATAATATCAATTTTTTTGAATGGCTAAGAGGTTTGGGGAGGGTTACTTTCAAGTTAGGCAGCGTGGTAATTCTTTCCAATTTGTTTTCCGTATCTTTGGGTTTTCTTATATTAGTATGGGAAGACTTCGTCCTAAATAAGAAAACAGAATTACACGTCGACGATCTTAATGTCTTGGAGTTTATCCATCAGAAATTAGATATGGGATCAGTGTTAATAATAAGGAACAAAGTTATTTTTGATCTTTCACATTTTTGAGGAATAACATTCCTCAAAAATACTGCAAAAATATAGGAAATTATAAATATATTTACCCTTTATCCTTTAAATTCAACTAAATATTTAAATTTATTAAACTTCTTGACTAAAAAAGGTTTTAGTCAAGAGCTGTACACTAGTAGAGATAAAACTTCATATAAAGAATTATTTACACAAATAATCTGCCTTAAAGATAGTATGAACAGCCAAAGAACTAATTTTTAAATGGCAGACGATCATTCCATACGAATAACTCCCTATTGGTTATTGGGGTTTGTTGAAGGAGAAGGTTCATTTTTCATTATGAGAAAGAATTATAAGTTAATTTTTTCTATAACCCAGGGATTGATTCTAAGGATTATACTTTAATGTTGGAAATTAGTAAATTTTTCAATAATATAGAAGGAAAGTTCAACAGAAGACGAGGGTACAAAGATGTAGCTAGTTTGTCTACATTCAAAAATAAAGGATCTTAGAATACCCACTAAAAATTACAATTACTAATATTGATTATATTCGAAAGACGTTAATAGCCTTCTTTGACTCTCTGGCTGCAGCCTGACAAAGCAAAAAGCCTAGATTATAGGGAACGCACATTTTGGAGACTTCGTCACCAAAATACGCAGAAAAATAGTAGATCAGCTCAAATCACATGGTCATCACTTCACTGATTCAGGTATAAAAGCAATAGAGATGATTTTAAGCCAAATGAATAATAAGAGATTATCTAATACTAGTGCTAATAATGTAAACATGAGCCAAGTCATTGTCAATAGTCGATAAATTATGCCAAGGCTTCCAATTACGAAATAAAGGCAGATTTAATTTTTATAAAATCTTTAAATAAATACTATTCAACTAGAGATAGTGTAAAAGTGGGACTTCAAGATGAAAGCGGGCCATTTCTTAAAATTTTTTAAACTATCAAGAGTTGTGGTGAATTTTTAGAAGTAAATCCTAGTACAGCTAAGTACCTGGTTAGATAAAAATAAAGGAGTTTATATTGACAATAAGTTATATTTTATTAAAAGAGTAGATGAGGCTATCTAAATAAAGTTACCAAGTGATTAGAATAAGAAGAGCTAAGGCTAGCTAATTAAAGCTTACTGTAAAGAGAGATTTTAAGAAGGTATAGCTTTAGCCTTTAGAGGTTTATAGTACACTAAGTATTTATCTTACTATTCGAGATAAGCATGTTATACTTCGTAGTATAAAGTAGTATTATTTTTTTTAGTGCTTGAGCCGTATGCCATAAAAGTGGCACGTACGGTTCTTACCGGGGGAAAATCTGCAAAGATCTACCTATCGGGATTAGGTAGAGGTATTTATTATGCATCATACAGAGCTCCTAGAACATTAACTTGAATTATAGGATCTATTATTCTTATACTTATGATAGGTATAGGTTTCTTGGGTTACTTAAACATAGCCCAAAACGAATATAATAATAATAAAGCTATAATAAACTTTAAATTTAGCTTACCTAACATAAATAAAAGATATTTTTCTGTCTTAGGAGGCTGGCCTTCAGGCGAGCGAAGTAGTGATAGTGATAATGTTATAAAAAACTTTTAAAAATCTAAAAATCTTGATCCAGTTTTTATTTATTAAAATTTGCATGAAGATTCTGTAAGAAAAGATATAGTTAGACAAACTAAATGTCTTAGTGGGTATTTACATGATTTTGAATAAACAGACTTTCAGTTATTATATAGGCTCAGCTTCCACAGATAGATTTAATTCAAGATTTACAAATCATCTTATTTACTTGAAAGGTAGTAAAATAGTTAAAAATGCAGTAGTGATTGTGGCATATTTTTCCAGCGCGCTAATTTCGCGCAAGCTAGAAAAATGAGCCTCCAGCGCTAATTTAGGTGGCTCCGCCTCCTGTGATTGTGGCATATTTTTCTAGCGCGCTAATTTCGCGCAAGCTAGAAAAATGACCCCTCCTGTGATTGTGGCATATTTTTCCAGCGCGCTAATTTCGCGCAAGCTAGAAAAATGACCCCTCCGAATTTCGCGCATATTTACCTAGTAAATCAAGGTGGCTCCGCCTCCAGGAGGCGGAGCCACCTAAATTAGGTGGGAGGGGAGGGGAGGGTAATACCCACCCCACCCCACCCTCCTGGAGGCTCATTTTTCTAGCTTGCGCGAAATTAGCGCGCTGGAAAAATATGCCTCCTCCGTTGGGGGGGTGGCTGATTTTTCTTGCATATTTTTCTTGTTTTCTTTTTTAGGTATATCCTTATACCTAAACAAAGAAAACCAAAAGATCTAGGGCTCATTTTTCTAGCTTGCGCGAAATTAGCGCGCTGGAAAAATATGCAAGAAAAATGAGCCTAGACAAGAAAAATATGCCTCAATCACAGCGCGCTGGGGTGGGTATTACCCTCCCCACCCTATGCGCGCTAAAAAATATAAATGGCATAATTTAGCATTTTTTATCTTAGAGTTATTTCTTCCTCCGCACGAAAAAGTAAATAAAGAAAATAATAAAAAATTAATAGATTTGGAAGATTTTTATTTAAAATCTCTTTTACCTGACTATAACATTTTAACCGAATCAGGGTCAAGTTTTGGATATAAACATTGTGAAGTAACTAGAATAAAAATGAGCTCATCTTATAGCGAGTCTCGTAGGAAACGAATAGGAGGCTACGCCTAAATAGAGGAAAACCTTTATCAGCTGAAACTATAGAAGCTATGAAAAAGCAGCTCTAAATAGAGATAAGTATAATTATTCTGAACAAGGAATTTAGTGATTGTGGCACATTTTTCCTAGACTCTTGATACCGTTTTTTCTTTATTTAGGTATAAGGATATACCTAAAAAAGCCAATGGTATCAAGAGTCTAGGAAAATAACCCTCCGAATTTAGCGCATATTTACCTAGTAAATCAAGGTGGCTCCGCCTCCGAATTTCGCGCGCTTGATTTACTAATTTAGGTGGGAGGGGTGGGTATTACCCTCCTGGTAAATATGCGCTAAATTAGAAAAAAACTAAAAAAAGTATACAGGAGTTTAAAAAGTCCTAGAAAATTATTAAAAAGACGTTTAATTATTAACTATCTTTAAAGTTTTCCCATAGTTATATTTATTATTATATTTGTAGTCCTGTGAGTAATAAATTTTATGTAATTTTTGGAAAAAAATAAGATTTAAAGCAGAATAGTCCGACAGGATTATTGAAGAAATTGTTTCTTTGGCGACATTAGTGAAAACGATCAAAATATAAATATATGAGATCGTCGGTTATCCTTAGGGTCGCGACAGGCTGGGTCACTAATGGGTAGCTGAAATGCTGCTTAATGCACAGTCGGAACTTTTTATCCTCGCGATTACCTTAAATAAGCGAAATACCAGATAAATATGATATACGAATTACAAAGATATCATAGCTTTTTGTGGCTAGCGGCTCGGTATACCGGGTTGCTAATAAAATATATGCATAAGCTAGTCTACAAGAAGTAAGTTTGTATGTATTGCCCTACGGACAGATGTCCCTGTGAGGTGGAACAAAATTAAAATTAGCGTACTCTACTCTTTATAATTTAAACAATAAACCAGATAAAAGATTTATGGCTATGTTTGTAGGGGTGATTGCGGCACATTTTGCGTAGCAAAATACGCATGGACGGGGATGGTTATTTTGATATAGGTGAACAAAAACAATATAATAAAAAAACTAAAAGTATTGAAAAAGTACTATAAGAATACGATTAGCGAGTAATGTAAACATTAGAGATTTAACTCTATTAGAATATTTTGTAAAGACACTGGGTGTAGGTAAGATATCTAATATGTCAGGTGAGAGGGAACAAGTAAGAGTAAATTTTTCTAGTTTTTAGCGCATATTTTCTTTTTTACCCTAAAGAAGTCGTAAATAAAGGTGGCACACGCGCTAACAGACAAGAAAAATTACCCTCCTCCGTATTTAGCGCGCTTGATTTACCTCTAGTTTATTTACGACTTATTACCTCCTAATAAGTCGTAAATAAACTAGAGGTAAATCAGCACATTTTGCTGCTGCAGAGTCTAATACGCCACCCTCCCCTCCCCAATGGTAAATCAGCGCTAAATTTATTTAAAAAAACTCGCGCGCTGAATTAAGAAATGTAATTCTGCCTTCTTTCAACTAAAACAATAAGGATATAGTAACGTCAATCTTTTAAAGGCAGCCCTGTTTATTAATTACAGGTCTTGATACCAGAAAATTAAAGCCAGATTCGCTAGATAGTTATCAATTAAGTTTAACATCTAAAAAAGATATAGAAAAATAAATTAGTTTGTTTTTTTCATCTAGTGATAATCATTCTTTATATGGATATAAACTAGACCAATATCTTTTATGAATTAGGGGTGGGCGTAATTTTACGATAGTCGTAAAATTGTGCCCTCCCCTAAAAATGAGTAAGCGTTATTGTTCAATCAACAATATACTCTAATAAAAGGTTAAATAATAGAGAGTATAGAGTACGGTAATAAAAATTCGCCTCAAATGTATAACTAATGGAGAAAGACTAAAAGGAGAGTAGATAAAATAAATCTCATAAATCTAAGGAGGCGACTATCCATCCGTAAATATGTGAAAAAGCCCTCAGCACAATTGCAATTGCTATAGCTATAGCAATTGCTATAGCTATAGCAATTGCTATAGCAATTGCTACTATCAAATTCAAAATTAGAAGTAGTGCGCTTGCCGCGGGATCCCGCGGCTCTGTTGAGCCGCTCAACCGCGGCTCTGTTGAGGCTAAGCATATCGCCTCGTAGAGCCGCTCTACAGCTAGCCAGCAATAAAGATTTTAGGTTTTATGTTTAGTTGTAGCCGGCTCCTTTTGCCGCCAGCTCTATTTCCCAATGGCTGGTTATGTGCAGGTTTTTAGGCGCAGCTATATATATTATATATATACATGTTGCACCTTAAAAAGTTTTTATGAGGTTTTTTTTATAGATCCATAGAATCTAAAAAAAAACCACATAAAAAGTACTAAAGAGACAAAAATATATCCACTCCTTAATACTAAATACAACTTAGTGTGGGGGGGGGGGTGGGGTAATTTTACGATAGTCGTAAAATTGTGCCCTCCCCCACCAAACCTAGCAATGCCAACTTTACTTAGAAACCTGCTTTTGGTTAATCCCTCTTCCAGTCGCACCAAACCTCCTTTGTCCAAGCGACGGACGAAATCAAAACCAGACTCTTCTAGCAGCCAACTTGCCTCCGGCAGGCAGGTTGCGCAGAAAAGCTCAGGATGAACGTAGGGACTACGTCGAAAAAGGTGCATCCCGTACAATGTTGTTTTCAATGTAGGCGTTCTGCTCGCGAGGGCGGCTCCACCAAAAATTAATGAAAGCTTGAACAAACTCCTTGGCGTAGCCTGTAAAATACTGCCTCTTTAAATTTAAAATCAAATTAGGCCAATGGCGGAGCCGGGGTTGAAAGTAGTCCGACCGGGCACATCCCGAGCCTTCCCCTCCAAAACCAATAAATTCCCCACCTAATGTGATGGACGGTGATGTGATGTGATGGGAGGCGGGCGGAAGGTGTCCAAGGTGGCTTTCGACCCTAGCCATAAAAAATAAATTCTTTAAGAAAACTTTTTTAGCCGTTCCCACATCCCATGTGATGACGTGTCCAATATTATTCCCATCATCATCCCATGACGTGTCCAAGGGAATATTATTCCCATCATGTGATGATGACGTGTCCAAGGAGGCTGGCAGGGATGACGTGTCCAGTATGGCTTTCGCCAAGGTGTACAAGGTGGCTTTCGCTCAAAGGATGATGTGTCCAAAATGGCTTTCGCCAACCCTCATCCATCACATGTGATGGGAGGTGTCCGGTCCCATGTGATGTGATGGGATGACGTGTCCAAGGTGGCATATTTTTCAGGCGGAGCAAGAAAAATCAGCCACCTGCCGATCGGCCGGGCTCCCATGACGTGTCCAAGGTGGCTTTTCGTTCATTTCATGTGATGGTATACAAGGTTACATTCGCCACCATGACGTGTCCAAGGTGGCATTCGCCATCACCCTTCTCATGTGATGGATGATACAGGAGGGCAGGATGACGTGGCCAAGGTGGCATTCACCATCAATGACGAGGTGACATTCGCCATCATTCTTCTCATGTCTTATGATGAGGTGTTGGCGAGGGGAGAAGCAGGGGCCGCAGGCGAAAAGGTGAGGTATCTTTACAATATCAGGTATTGATGTCGCGTCTTTATGTGTTTAACTATATATGTCGCGTTGTCTAGAAAGAAATCATTATTTGAGAAAACACGTAGGATGGCATGGAGCACGCATACAAAAAAGTTTTACCAGATTATTAGTGTGGATGACCAGCCTGCCTAAGGGATAAGTGTAGGCGAAGCAGATGGGTTTCGCCTTTCTCATCTCATGCGATGGGGTTGGGTGAAAGGACGTGTCCACATGTATTGATAAATAAAAAAGCTAAGCGAAGAAGCTAGCCTTTGAACATGTCACCGTTATGCTAAATGAACAGATGATTGTCTTTATTCCTGTAGCAAGAGCAGCAGTAAGGAAGGCAGCAGTCGTCGAAAATGAATCATATATCATAATTATTAGATATCCGTATGGCTCACCCTCTCTATGAAAAACATAAGCTAAGCTCATAGGCAAGGCAGGATCGAATAAATTACCAGGACCAGTAATATTCCTTGCCTGCAATAATTATTAAGACTAATCCCTATTCCAGTCGTACCAAACCTCCTGCCCGTTGTCCATGCGACAGATGAAATCAAATCCCACTTCCTCTAGCACCCTGCTAGCCTCCGGCAGACAGGTAGCGGCAAACATCTCCGGATAATGATTAGTGTAGGCAATAAACGGGATATTGCTTGCCCTCGAGCGGAGATTGTGGCCAACTGCTTCTATGCGAGCTAGCTCCCACCAAAAGTTCAAGAATGCGGCTATAAACTCTGTGACGTAGCTGGCAGAGTCCGACCAATACTCCCTCTTGAATTTTAATAAAAAGTTGGGCGGGCCAATGATGGAGGTAGTATGGTGGAACGCGGTCGTGGAAAGAACTGCCAGAAGCTTCCCCTCCGAAACCAATCATTTCTCCCTCCCGGTTGGGTCACCCGTCTTGAGAAAGACGGCAAAACAGTAGGGATTATAAGGGTAATTGTCGTCGGTGGTAGGCAACAAGGTGTAAAAACGGTCCGGAGGGGTTAAAGGCAATTCGTCTGGGTTGGTAATATTTTCCGGTAAGTCTCCAGGAATCGAAAATAACGGCAAAATGCCTCCTTATCGGTCTCTTTAAATTGGCGAACTATGAGGTGTGTGGTGGAGATTGGAGGGGTAAGTGAGGGAGGTAGATACTTGGGTAGAGTGGAATTGATAATGGAATTAAACAAGTGTGTATCGCCATAGGTGGGCAGCAACGAGGCGAAGGCAACTTGAGCCATGTAGATAAATATGGAGCCAACTGTGTTGAAGGTAAAGAAAATTAATGCTTAAGGGGGGGGGCGGCCCTCGCCCCCTTTTATATCTAGGATCCTTAAAGATGATAAGAGATTTGTAAGCTCGGCGGAGGGAACGCGCGACTCGCAAAGCCGCCACCCACCACAGCCATCCCATGTGATGGGTGACGTGTCCAATATTATTGATCATCCATGTCCAGGATGGCTTTCGCCACCACAGCCATTCCATGTCCATGTGATGGAGAGGTAGTTGCCTCCCTTCCATCTATTCATCCTTCATGTGATGATGTGTCTTCCTTCGGCCGGTAGGTGGCCAAGGTGGCATTCGACCGGGAGACGTTGAGCGGTACGGAGCAGCAGGCCGCTTCCCGAAGTGTGGTGTCTTTTCTTTACACTACCTTGTATTGATGACGTGTTACTACTCGTCAGCTACAAAACGTGTCTTTATTCAAGACCGGCAATCAATTGATGACGGGCGTAAGGTCACACGGCATGGGTGGGGTGGTACGGGCACTTGGGATGACACGGGACGGGATAAGACGGGCTCCTGGACGCTGGTGTGGCGACTTTGTAGCCACGGGACGCAAGGTAACACGGGACGGGATAATGCGAGGAGGGACGCTTATGAGGGGGTCGGGACTGCTGCGACGGAGTCTATAAAGCAAAGCTCTAGACACAAGAATTCTCTTCATACCCCCATCGCCTTCCTGCTCCAAACTTTCTACTCAATCGCCTTCCGAGGCAAGACTCCACCATCACCACCTCCTTCTCCTCGCTTTTTCAAGATTTTACCATGGGAAATTTTCTCGACGAAAGCCCAGGACCCTAAGCCCCCGAAGCTTTCCCTTTGCTCGCTTTACCACAAAACACCACTTCCCGCAAGCGGCGCCACTCCCCAACCCTTCCTCCCAACCCTTGCTCCTCCAAGCCTCGCCTATACAACTGTAGCGAGGAGCTACTTGAAGATTTGAATAGAAATGCGGAAATATTTTGTTGGTTGAGTACGAATGAGGATCGTGGAAAAATCCATGCGGATGCCAAAATAGGGTCTTGGAGTGAGTGCGAAGAATGGGATCAGAACAAGGGAGAAAAGAAGATTGTAAAGTTCGGTATTATTTTTGAGGTTGTTATGCCTTTTTCTAAATAATCTTAGTGTTGGGTGGTATTCGCTCATCTCATGTGATGGTGTACAAGATATCTTTGGTGATGACGTGTCCTCTGTGATACGATGACGTGTCCATGGTCGCTACGAAGCACATATCCTATGTGATGGGACGTATGTATGGAGCCGGGAGATGACGTGGCTGGCTCTGCAAAAAATTTTAGAGACTAAAATTTTTTGCAGAGCCAGCCGTGAAATATATAGCTGTAGGGTAGCTTTTGCTGTTGCTGTTGTTTCTGTTGCTGCAGTGCTTTGTTTATGTTTATGTTGGCTGTGCTTTGTTTCTGTTTATTTTTAGCCATATTTTACCTAGGAGGAATGAATCTCCCAGCAGCTCTCAGCTCTCTCGCGAGGATAGGAAAATATGCGCGATAAAAAAAAAATATGGGGTCACGAATAATATTCCAGCACGACACTTCTAGCGGAGCGACGGGAATAATATTCTTAGCCAAAGCAAACACAAAATAATTAAAGTTTTAGCACGGCCTCTCTTATAAGCGTGTATTCAATCAATCTGATTTCTCCCTATTATACTAAATCCTACTAATCTCAATGAGTGTGGTGCAGTAAATTTTCTGCTTCAGAAAGCAGAAGCTTAATTAAAGAGCGGCTCTGTCGAGCAAACAGCCAACAGCAAAAAGCAAAAAGCAAAAAGCAGAAAAATAAAATTATCCAGCGCCAGCGCTGCATGCAGCGACACTGGCGCTTGGACCTTCTTTCACAACTTTCCAACAAAACCCATCAAGGAGGGGTTTTCCATCCGGAAATTCACCAAGCCAGTGTCCAACCCTTCCCAACTCTTAAAACCTGCTTTCTTAAGCACTTTCTGTGCCTCCGTGTTGTCCTTAGTGGTCCAAGCATACATCTGCTCGGTGGCCTGCCTGATCGGAAACTTGGATGAAGGCTCCACCCCCACAAGAGAAGTCGACTCGACAGAAATTTCCTGAACAGTCCGCTCAATCCCCCACCAAAATTGCATGTATGCTTTAGTAAATTCGGTTCCGTAGCCCATACCCCAGTGTTCCTTCTTAGATTTGAAGCCCAAAACGGGCCACCCGGTTTGCTCAGACTTAATATCCCACATACCTCCATCACCGATCAATTCCCCTTCACTGTTGTCAGACTTCTTCAGAAAAAGCCCGCAATAGGCCACTGTGTTTGGGGTATTCTCCTGAAGTTTTTCTAGGCGAGCCTTAGTCTCGCCGATGTTTGCATCTGGTACCCCTCTCCTGGAGTGCCTCATCCCTTCAGGTTGACTGCGGAAAGAATAGTATGCCTCCAGATCAGATGGGACCAAAGGGCGAATAATCAGCCTTTCCGTGACAATAGGGAAATTTAAGTTATTGCGCTGAAGAGTGGGGAGAGTGGTGGAGATAGTAATGAACATTTTGGCGAGAGGTGTTTTTAGAGAGCACAGAGATAGCTGCTGGTGGAATAGTAACTTGTGATTGTATCAATGAAGCACCCTTAGAGTAAGGAATAAAATCTAAAGAGAGAGAGAAGAGAAGAGGGAGGAAAGGCAGATATATATAAAATAAGAGAGGCGCTAGTTAGCGTAGCGGTAGCCAGCTGGATTTCGTAGGTAGCGCGTTGTGCCGTGTTGCATAGGTTGCCTTAAAGCTACCTCGTATTGATGACGTGTCAGGATACGTCATCAATACTACCTCTTTATGACTACGTAGTAGTCATAATACTACCTCGTATTGATGACGTGTCAGGATACGTCATCAATACTACCTCTTTATGACTACGTAGTAGTCATAATACTACCTCGTATTGATGACGTCTTACAAATTGTGTCTGGATATTACCTCGTATTTATGACGAGGAATGACGTGTCTCGATATTACCTCGTATCGGTGACTACGTAGTAGTCATGATAAATTTTAAATCGGACGGGACCCCCGGCCGGCTCGTAACCAAGTCATGTTTATCAGAAGAGGCCATAGTTGCCATAAGATTGTTTTTAGGTGCAGTTTTCTCAGCTGAGCTGAGCTGAGAAAAGGCTAAAAATATTTCGCGGTGTTTAGGGAGGCAAGAAAAGTAAGGGATATATTGGGATTCATATGTAAAGGAAGGCAAGAAAAAAAATTAATATTTTTAAGCAATCGGCGATCGATGGCAGCATGAGCTCTAGGTGTATTGTGAGATATGATATTAGTAGGTCAGACGGGGTGCTTCGCAGAGGTGCGGGACGGGAGGTGTCCAAGGTGGCATTCGCCATCAACCATCTCATAATAAAGGTGGCCAGGGATGACGTGGGGGGGGGGGGGAGGATGACGTGTCCTAGGTGGAGGCTCGTGACGCCACAGCCCATGTGACTGATCATACCATCCATCCTCATCCCCACCACAGCCATCCCATGTCCACCATGTGATGGGAGCGGAGGTAGGTTGCTTTCGCTCCCACCCTAATCCATCTCATGTGATGGTGTACAAGATAGCTTTGGTGATGACGTGTCCAAGGGAACCTTTGATACGATGACGTACGTGTCCATGGTCGTGACGAAGCACATATCCCGTGTGATGGAGCGGGACGCGATCACGCTGGCACGGCACGCAGGTGTGTCACGGCACGGCACGGGACGCAAGGTGACACGAGAGCGCGCGTAAGGTCACACGGGGGTGACACGGCACGCGATCACGCGGGCACGGCACGCAGGTGTGGCACGGCACGCAGGTGTGGCACGGAACGGGACGCAGGGTGACACGGTAGCCGCGCGTAAGGTCACAGGGGGGGGGGGGGTGACACGGCACGCGATCACGCGGGCACGGCACGCAGGTGTGACGACTTCGTAGCCACGAGGTGTGACACGGGACGGGATAAGACGGGCTC
>LAZP02000506.1:0-12325 GCA_001272575.2 Ophiocordyceps unilateralis
GGGGGGGGGGGGGATGGGAGAGCGAGAGGCGCCGCCTGACACGCCTGACACGACGCCTGACACGGGGCGGCTTTGTAGCCAGTCTCCGTCTGGTGTCCAACAGGTACCAGCAGTGGTCTTAGTGGTCTCTGGATGACTGGGCTGAGGACGCTGGACGACGGCAGCAGCGGTAGAGAAAGCTAGGGAAACCCGTTCACGAAGCGGGGACTGATATCGAAAACAAAGCGAGGCAATTAATTGGTCCCCCCCGGCTTTTTCTCTTTTTAAAATCTGTCTATTAGAGTTTCATTGTTTGCCGCAATTGCTCGGAACTGCCGAAGAACGGCGACGCCCGATGACTGAGCGCAGCCATTCAAGGGAGACAACCGAGTTTTGATTTGAAGAAGGATGATGCAAGCGTCGTTGTACAGGGAGCCTTGCATGGACAGCTGACGATGGTCTGGGTGGTGCCATTCATGCCCTCCAGCCATCCGACGCTCCAACTCGGCCACCGCCTGATGAAGCCGTCCTGTCCTTGGGGAGCCAAGCACGTCATTATAGCGGATTCCATCGACGCAATCACTACAGCGGATTCCATCCACGCAATCGCCAACCACTGACTGACTCGAGCGCGCACCCCTTTTTTTGCGGAGACCAGAAAAAAAAAAAGGAAGAGTCGTCGCCCGTCACCGCCTCTCGCCGGCGGGTCCCGTGATGGACGACTCCTGACGCAGTCCACCCACCCTTTTAAACGGGAGGATCCCTAACGGCGCTGCAAAATCCGACACATCTGCGTGCGTCCTTGCATGTGTGTATGGTATGCGTCCATCCATCATGCTTGCAGGCGGTCCATGGTCTCGACCCGCCGCCGGCTTCGACGGATAATCGGTTGCATGACCTTACTGCCCCGTATTGGACCCTGCTTACGACCCGACCCGTCGCGTCTTCTCGAAGCCCTGCACTCTGCGGTCCGGCTCCGGGCTCCGGGTGCAGCCCCCGGCCAAGTTGGACGTCACGTGACTCTGGGTCCTTCCTTCCGTGCCACCTCCCCAACTTAGTAAGCCGGCAGAAAAAGATTTCCACAACGGAGCCGAAGATGACGCCTTGTTCGCCGGACGTCAGGGACGTCTTTTCCGATCCCAGCGACGAAGCTGCACTGCCGAGCCTCTACCGCTCTCGGGCGGCGCCCATCCAACCCCCGGCCCGTGAGCCAGTCCGCAGACGAGATCCCGCCCGGCATGGAGCTTAGGGCCCTGCTCCGGCCGGTGCTCGCCACCACGACCCAACACATGTTCTGGCGCGGCCACAAGACAGCGGCCAGGACGAAGCGCGCTCTCAAGCTCGCTCCGCACGACTCCTTTCTCCCCGACCGGTCCGTCACCATTACCGACACCAGACCTGGCGCAGACGACTCCATCATTTACAACCCGCCCGCCTCTGAGGCCTCGCCGGCACATACGCCTTTCATCTTTTTACCGCGAGAGGATCCGCGTCGACTTGCACTGCGACAGATACGAGGCCTCAGCGGCGATGGTGGCAGCGGCGGCGTCGGCGGCGGCGAAACTGGAGTCAGTCACGGATCCATCACTCTGCCTCCTGCCCTACGATGGCGCCAGCAGGAGCCCAAGTATCACCTCGACGAAAACGCCCTCGTGGAGATGCGCCGCCTGCGAGTCGAGGACCCGATCAAGTGGAGCGTGGGACATATCGCCCAGAAGTTCCAGTGTTCTCCCATCTTCGTCACTATGGTGGCCCCCGCGCCGCCGGGACACATTGCCTGGCTGCGGGACAGGCTGGCTCGCAAGAGGGCTCGTTGGGGTCCCAAGAAAATGCAGGCGTGGGAGGACCGCAAGCGGAGAGCAGAGATGCTGTACCGCGGACAGCTGTGATGGGGGGGGGGGGGGGGTGGAGGGAGAAAGACGAGTATGGGAAGGACGATTACAACGGCTTGGCACGGGACTCGTCAGCTACGGCCAGCAATGACAGTACTGTACAGTTTTCTCTCGAAGCAATTTGGCTTGTCGAAGCTACAGGCACGGATTCGAGGATGCAAGGGGAAAAACAATATACAGAAAAGAAGCGTTGGAAGAGTACAGCAGTGGCAAAGGGCTCTGCGCTGGCTGGTGGCATCCATGATTGCCGCGCTGCTGAACCGTGCACGACTATCGTACGTGCCCCCCCTTCCAGCCAATGCCTCGTGATGGACGACACGGTCCCCAACGAGGTCATGAGGCTATAGGCTCTGAGTCGGCGTCAGCGGCAGCTAGATCCTTGCAGCCAGGAATGGCCCTCCAACACCAGCCGCACCAGCTGCGAGCGGAGCCCTCAACCTCGGGCACGAGGATGCGTCCATCGCCGATAGCCGCCTTTTCCTCGTCGCACTCGGGGACGCAGGCGCCGACGCGGACGTTGCGGACCATTTTGCATTTGACCCTACCGCCTATGCCCTCGATCTCGTGTCGTCGATAGCCGGGTCCGAGCTGGGGAGACGAGACGATATCGTCGGACATGGTGTTTGCCCGCTCTTCGGGCGAGCTTCGGAGGGCGTCGCAGTCTACCTCTTGTTCGCGACTTCGGGCCGCGAGGCAGTCTTGTTCTCGGCCGCAGATGACGCCCCTGTCGCCGTCGCCGATGCCGGTTCCGAGACCGCCTAGCATCTCGCCATAGTGGTTGCGCCAGCGCCAGATGCTGGAGGGAGAGAAAAAACGAAGTTGAGAAACAATGTTCGTGACTGTTTCAAGGAAGAGGAGGAGGCAATTACCGCCGGTATTCATGGTCGGCGGTGCGGATGCCGCGACCGCAGGGTTGACATAGCCATACGGCTTTGGTATCGCATGAGCAAACGGCTCGTTGGACGGCCTCGGTGGCCAGCGGCGTATCGGCGTGTAAAGTCGGATGGGTGAGGAGGGCCAAGGGCGCGCGAGAACAGGTCAAGCACAGGCGACGATGACGCTCTCGCAAGGCGACAGGCGGAGGAGGCTTGATGGCGCAGTTCTGCGAACAAACGGTCAAACCCAGAAGCTTCTCAACAGATTGCCACCAGGGACCTAAAACTCGCCCTGCAAACAACCTCGCCGCAGCGTCTGCACTCCTGCACCATATCATGAGCGCAATTGCCCGACTTTCCATTGAAGCTGCGACCATGATCGACGTAATGCCAGTTGCTGGCGCGGGCGCGATGGCGTAGCAATTCATCGCGGTTGACGGGGCTCGCCTCATTAGAACAACGTAGCGTTGCGGCGAGAAGTCCTCGGCGATATTGAATGAGGCCATCGTGCAGGCCACGACTAACACGCGCTAGAGCATCAAGCGTGTTGAGATCAATGTGCGAAGCAACAGCGGCGGCGACGCTTCACCCCCAATAAAAAAGTCCGTCAGTCCAATCTCGGAGAGGATAAACAGGGTTGCAGCGGGGGGCAGACAACGAACGGATAGCAACCAAGTGCCCTGGTGACGACGTTGACAGGCGCCGAGGGACCATCGTCGTCGTGATGACGGTTGGTTGAAGATGATGACGCCACGACGCCACCGTCGCGCTCGTCCACCTCGAGCTGGACGAAGCGAGCCATTCCACGCAGAGGCGCCGAACCTCCGCCACAAGAGCCTTCTCTCTCAACGATCGGGGACACGCGTAAAAGGGCTGGGGATTAAGGCCAAGAAAAAAACCCAGGAATCAAGAGGCTTTGACGCAAGTCTTGTCTTGGCCGAGGGGGGGGGAACGGCCTTTGTAGGAGGTAGGTACTTGTTCGGCGTCCCCACCGAAACCGGCTTCCGGGAGCGGTCTTGCATCCAGCTGGAAATGGAGAGCGGAGAGGGCGCCGCCGGGGCCGGGACGAGGGCCGGTGGGCGGAGGGCCGGATGGGGCGTAGCGGCATCTATATTTGGTATGCTTTTAGCCGCATACCTACTTTCGCCCAAGGATGTTCGGGAGAGACCCGAATCTTTATTGTCGTCAAACTCACAACACAGCCGTTGTAGTAAAGCCCCTGATACCTACTATCACTGCGAATTCGCTGAATTTGCCGTGTGAAGAGGTTGATGTGGAAGGCCACGATAACCGGTAGAGAGAAAGAGGATAGATAAACGAAAGGATGGTACCGAAGAAGATCAAGGTGAATGAGAAGAATAAACAACCGTCAAGAGAAAAATGAGAGAATCAAGAGATCACATGTAGAGATCAAGGGTCTGTGTGAATAAAGCATCTATGGGCCCCCCACCACTTGGGCGTGCCTTACTTTGTTCCTATCCAATCTTCGTCAAAGTACGAATAACAAGATTTTTAATCGCTTGTTTTCACTATCTCTCGCTGTCAGTCAACCATTTCCCCCCTCGGTGAAGATCAGTTACCAAGTCGTCGAAGCCCGTCCTTGAAGAGCGTCTCCCATCCCTAAAAGTGTACAATTTAACGTGTATTCCGTACGTCCAAATCAATACGCTCTGCCGCAAGACGTGAGTCCCTTTCATTGCGCTTCATTAAGTTTCAGCGCCGGTACGTCTTCGTCGAGAAATTCCATCGAAAAGGAAGACACGATGGAAGATGGTGACGAATGACGGGAAGAGTCAGTGCAGCGCACATGGCAAAGGGGTAGGCCCGTCAATCCTTGGCGTTTGTCTGTATAATTAGGTACTATCACCAGGGCTTTAGCGCGCGAGAGACTCGTAACCTGTCGATGCTGGCAGACAGACTGACACAATACGGGGATGTGCCGACCGCGGCTGCTGCCTTGATATTGGTACACCCTGTCGATAATTGCTGGGTAAGCACCGCCGCAAGCATACCCTTTACAGGTTGGGCCGGAAAGAAGTGGTGCACGCTCAAGTCACCGAGACCTACCTACCTACCATTTGATCTTTGTTGGCATTGCTCTTCGTTGTTTCTCTGGCTCTATCGCTTTTCATTTAGTTCTTAAACTCCATCTACTTTTTCCCTTTCCTCTTCCATTTTCCTTTCGCTTTTTTCCACCTCTGCCATGTCTCTCCGCGATTCTGTGATACCCCTTGACTGCTTTCATGTCATGAATCTTGTCCGTGCTCGAGTCCTACATATCTACCTAGACATGCACCAAAACTTTCCGGACCCAACTGCGTAGCCCCCCGAAGCCCCTGTAAATCATGCGTCCGTAGCAGTACCGGGCACTCGGAAGCCGTCAGGTGAGACTGGGAACAAGTCCAAGACCGTCGGACCCTGTTTTTTCGATGGTGCGCCGTTGCCGCCAGTCGCTCTTGGGTATGCTGGCGGGTCCCTTGGTGGTTGCGGTCCCTTGATAGCGGTGCAGCCTGACGTACTTTGCGGGCCACGGCGAGGCTGCGGCGCGCTGCCCTCCGTGGAAGCCCGCTGCGATCAGTGGAAGCCCGCTGCCCTTAGTGATCTAAGGTACTAACAGCAGCGGGTGGTAAACAAAAGGATGGACGGGCCCGAGGGTGAGCGACGTCATTGGCGCGCTCCCGCAAGGCACACACCAACCTTTTGTCGCTTGCGCCCCTGGTTAGGCCCTGAAACGGTCTTCTGGGAAAATCCATCCGCTCAAAACTCACAAATCCTTATCCATGCTCCCCTCTCTCCCTCCAGCAAATAGCCTTTGTGAAACTGCCGACCAGGGAAGAGCCGCATTTTGCATCGCTAGCCCGCTGCTGCCAAGGGTCGATCCGTCGTCTCGTCGTCGTATCGTCGTCTCGTCGTCTTCGTCCCGTCGTCTCGTCTTCTTGGTCCCATCCTTCTGTTTCTTCATTGTTTATCCTTGCATCTTCCGCTCGCCTTCCCTTTCGCCGTTCCCCGTCCATCGTCGGATGACCACCCTCCCGCCACAAGCATCGACGACGACGGACGCCCGTCGCGACTCGTCAGCTCTCTTTTCCTCGGGTCTTAGCCTCTGACGGCGGTCGCGCTGCGCCCACCATGTCGTACGATCGCCTCGGTACGTGGCCCGCTTGCGTTACGACTTTACGCCCCTCCCCGCCCCTTTGGACGCGATTTCTCTCTCCCTGATTCACCGGGCTGCCTTTTCCCATCCCTAGCCTCGTGGCCCTCGCGTGCCCCCTTTTGCCTCTCCTTTGTTCTGTCATCATCTTTTTTTCCCGTCCCCTTTTAATCCACATCGACTGTTCAAGAGGCAGTGGCGGTCGCGTCGACTCTTGCGAGTTGCCGAGAGCCTTAGTTTCTTCATCACTAACCTTTGCAGACAACGGCTACTACCACGACGCCATGGACTCCCGTCACGGACGTCCGTATCGGACACCGTCTCCCGGCCAGCCGCTGCAGCAGGGATACCAACTCGACGACAGCCCCTATGGCCAGCAGCGCCTCACTCCGGGCCCACCAGGCCATCTTCAACGCCTGGGAACCCCAAGCGACCAATTGAATATAGTTGCTGCCGTACGTCTGGCCAATTCAACTTTGACGCGCCCAAGGCTGACCGGGTCGCCATAGCAAACCGTTGAAAACCTTCCGTATTCGGGCTCCCGCCACCAACAGGGGTACGGGGACGCCGTCGTCAACCCTCAACTCATCCACGACGAGTACGGGGGCACGCATTCAAAGTATCCCTCACAGGACGGCGCCTACTTCGACCCCCCGACCCACGGCTACGACCTCGACGACCGCCGGCCCATGCTGGATCATCAGAGCTCGTCGGGCTACGAGGACCCATACCATGACCACCCACAGCAGCGGCTGCAGCAGCAGGCCTCTGGGGCCCTGAGGCGCTGGAAGACGGTCAAGCAGGTGCTGCTCTACCGCGGCAACCTGGTCCTCGACTGTCCCGTGCCGCCCGTTCTCCTGCAGCAAAACCAGCACGGCGAGCGCGACGAGTTCACCCACATGCGGTACTCGGCCGCCACTTGCGACCCGTCCGAGTTTTACAACGAGAACTTTACCCTCCGGCAGAAGCTGTTCAGCAAACCGCGCCATACCGAACTCTTCATCGTCATCACCATGTACAACGAGGATGACATTCTGTTCGCCCGCACCCTCATCGGTGTCTTCAAGAACATCGAGTACATGTGCAACCGGCCCAATAGCAAGACGTGGGGAAACGAGGCCTGGAAGAAGATTGTCGTCTGCGTCGTCAGCGATGGTCGCGCCAAGATCAACCCGCGCACCAAAGCTGTGCTCTCGGGCATGGGCGTTTACCAGGAGGGCATCGCCAAGCAGCAGGTCAATAACAAGGACGTGACGGCCCACATCTACGAGTATACGACGCAGACTCATCTACAGCTCAAGAACGACACCATCACCCTCGTGCACCGTCGCCGGCCCGTGCAGATGATCTTTTGCCTCAAGGAAAAGAACCAAAAGAAGATCAACTCGCACCGCTGGTTCTTCCAAGCCTTTGGCCGCGTCCTCGACCCCAATATTTGCGTTCTGCTCGATGCCGGCACCCGGCCGGGTGGCAACTCCATCTATCACCTATGGAAGGCCTTTGACCTCGAGCCCATGTGCGGCGGCGCCTGCGGTGAAATCAAGGCCATGTTAGGCACTGGCGGCAAGAACCTGCTTAACCCGCTAGTGGCGACGCAAAACTTTGAGTACAAGATGAGCAACATCCTCGATAAGCCCCTCGAATCGGCCTTTGGCTTCATCTCCGTCCTGCCCGGGGCCTTTTCTGCCTACCGCTATGTCGCGTTGCAGAACGATAAGAACGGCAAGGGGCCACTCGAGAAGTACTTCTTGGGCGAGACGCTGCACGGCGGTAGCAACGCCGGCCTCTTCGAGTCCAACATGTACCTGGCCGAGGACCGCATCCTGTGCTTCGAGCTCGTCACCAAGCGCAACTGCCACTGGATTCTGCAGTACGTCAAGTCGGCCAACGGCGAGACGGACGTGCCGGACTCGGTCACGGAGCTGGTACTGCAACGACGCCGCTGGCTGAACGGTTCCTTCTTCGCCGCCATCTACGCCATTGCCCACTTCCACGAGTTCTTCCGCTCAAACCATTCCATCTTCCGCAAGCTCGGCTTCTTTATCGAGTTTGTCTTTCAAACGATCAACATGATTTTCGCCTGGTTTGCTATTGGCAACTTCTTCCTCGTCTTCAAGATCTTGACCACGAGCTTGGGCTCCAACGATTTACTCGGTAGGGTCGGGGAAATTCTGAGCGTCGTCTTCACCTGGCTCTACGGCGTCATTCTCATCACCTGCTTCGTCCTGTCCATGGGGAACCGTCCGGCCGGCTCCGGCCGGTTGTATACGGCCATGGTTTGGTTCTGGGCCGGCATCATGATGTGAGCCCTCAATCCCGCGCCCTGCTCAGAACATGACTGACCGCAGCAGCTACCTCTTGTTCGCGGCCATCTTCATCGCCGTCAAGGCCATCATCGCCGACGTCAACGACGCCGACGGCTTCAACATCCGGCAGCTCTTTACCAATCAGGTCTTTTACACGCTCATCGTGTCCGTCATGTCCACGTACGGCATCTGGCTACTGGCGTCTCTCATCATGTTTGACCCGTGGCACATGATCACGTCGTTTGTGCAGTACATGCTACTGTCACCGACTTACACCAATGTTCTCAACGTCTACGCCTTTTGCAACACGCACGACGTGTCGTGGGGCACAAAAGGTGACGACACGGTTGAGAAGCTGCCGTCGGTCAACACCAAGGACGGCCAGGGCAAGACGGACCTGCCTGACGAAGGGGACCTCAACGCACAGTACCAGCGCGAAGTTGCCCTGTTCAGCGCCAAGTACAAGGCGGTCAAGACGAAGCCGACGGCGGCGCAGCTTCAGGAGAAGCAGTTGGACTACTACCGCGGTGTGCGGACGGGCGTCGTTCTCATCTGGATGATTACGAACTTTGCGCTGGCCGCCTTAGTTCTGAGCTCGGCCGGGTTGGAGAAGATTACACCGGGGCGGGGCAGTCAGGCGGACGAGGAGAAGGCTCGTGCGAATCTCTACATGGCCATCGTCCTGTGGAGCGTGGCGGTGCTGAGTGGCTTCAAGTTCTTGGGGGCCATGTGGTTCCTCATCGTGCGGCTTTTTAGGGGCGTCTAGGCCGCGCGGCATGGTTGAAGGGGACGGAACATGGTGGTGGTGGTGGACATGCAACTTTCCCGGCGGGCATCGGGGCGAGCATCTCTGTTCTGGTATATTCTTGGGGACTTATACCCGATTTTAGCTTTCTTTTTGTCGGTAGCATCGGCCTCGCTGCACTGACGATATGGTTTTGGCTGTTGCCGGAAAGGAGGTGGCGTTGCGCGGTCTCGGGGCGTCTTTGGCAAGCAGTAGAAGTTCCTAGTCCGAATAATGGCGACTATGGATGGAAGGATGGAGGCATCATCTTGTGTTTGTTGTACGAATGCACAGCCGAGTTTGCGAGCCAGCTGTACGAATACATGACGGATAGACAGTATGGAGAGACAAGGGGTTCGCCGTAGACGGTGGGTTGGTCTACGAGAGGGCGGATTACGCGGCGTCGGGCCCTTGTAGGACCCGTTCTTCCCCCCTAGCATGGTGTGAATGGTCTTTCCACCGGCGTCCCAAAGGGAGGGACGGCCAGACGTGTATGTAAGGATGGTTGTCGTCGAGGTGGTTTGCGCGGCCTCTAGCTCGATGCGAGCGGCCTCACGTCATCACCAGGCGGGTGGCAACGTCGGGAGGAGAGGGGGAAGGGGAAAGAGGGAAGAGACGGAGTCGGAGGAGGCGAAGCGGGCGAGCCGGTGGCGAAGTCGGGGAGAGGATGGCGGGAGAATGGACTTTTTGGAATAGATAGGGCTGGTCACGGTCCGTCGGGGGGGGGGAAGGGGGGCTGTTCAGGTCTGTTTCGGAAATGTGCTTACCTTGGACACGGGTTGTGGAGTTGCTTTTGTTTGTCACGTTGCTTGCGGGAAAGGGGGGAGCTGGGAGCTGTCAATGCTGGTCACGTGGACCTCACTGGGGAAGAAGGTTTTGAAATGAACAGGGGGTGAGTGATGCGCGGCCAAGTTAAAAGGAAAGGGAGGATGAGAAAAAACGATGAAGGATGGGAGAAGAAGAGTTTCGGAGAGGACGAGGAGTAGGGATGAAGATGAATAAGACCATGATAGAAGGATTAGATTAGTCGTCATCAACAAGCTATGATTGGGGGGGGGGATAGCCAGCGACCCGGTCGAAAACAAGCTCTTTCATCTATGCTCGTCACTATCGCCCGGGCTCATCCTTCTCCGCGCACACGGTTGATCCCTTCGACTTTCTAAACAAAGCATGAGCCTCTCAACCGCAACAATGCGGGATTGGAGCCGAGCGCCAACGAGCAGGGTTCCCGGACCCCTGCGACGAGTCCGTGGATCTTGCTCATGTGTGGGTGGGAGGATGTGGGATGGACGCCGGCAGCGAGCCCCCTCAATCACATGGGAACAGCGGTAGAATCCACACAGCCCTCGTCGTCGTCGTCTGGATTGAGGCTGCAAGGCATCACATCTCACATCATTCTCTAGAGCCAGACATGCACGTGACTTTCATCCGTACTACTAGAAGATGTACGCTAGAGAAGCTTCGCCCCCCCCCCCCCCCGTCACGTGGTCAGTGCGATGGTCGTAACGTGACAGGCGATCCGTCCACGTTCTCTGAAACATGACCGCAACCGCCACCCGGAAAACGACTTGATTATCGCCACGGATGGCGGGAATTTCTAATAACCAAAAGGACGGATCTGAAAAGCTGCTTTGAAAGCTACGCCTCCAAGGCTCGAAGATGAACGGACCGTCACGTGCGCGTCTCAACCATGCTACTCAGCACAGCATGAGCTACTAGAGTCACTACTAATAGGCATAGTGGCCTTGTTTCCTCTAGCAAAGTGAAACAACCTAAAAAGCTTGCGCCGACTATAGGATGACGAAGACGACGACGACGACGACGGCGACGACGACGGACCCCCCCCCTCCGAAACTCCTAGGGCCCGTGCCATGAGTGTTGCAAAGAACTCGGCCGAACATTGGCCCAAGTCCGAAACGCCTGCAATATACGCTCGGTTGCATGCTTCTGGTAATAGAGAGAGAAAGAGGGGTGTCCCTGCTCCTTCCACGGTCCGGAGAATCCATCGTGCAGTGCGGGCGGGTTGCGGATGCTTTGCTGCCTGCCTTGGCTTTTCGTGTGTCTGCTGCTGTCCGAGACTGTAGGTCCCTCATCGACGGGCCTTGTTCCCCCCCCCCCCCAACCCACTCCGGCCATGCTTGCCTTGTCGGCCATAGTGGCACCCAGTTTTTAACTTTCATGGCTGTTTAATTCGTTTGATCATCGTCGCTTCATTTTAGGCCCGCGTCACAGCCCCAGCTTGGCCAACCAACCCTCTTTTTGATCATAGGGCCAGTGTTTGAAGGGGAGGGGGAAAATGTGCTACCTCGACTCTTTTCCATCAGTGCGCCACCATTCGGAAACGCTGGAGGCTATTGCTTTACTGGGGGGACGTATCTGGGGATTGCAATTCGAACTCCTGGTCTAGGGGGGCCTGACACGCACGTACCCGGGACTGGGGAGAGGCGAGATATATCAAGCCTCCTTACGCCCTTCCAATGGAACCTTCATCCGCCATCCCATCGTCCTACCATCTAATTGCAGCATTGTTAATTTGTTCTTTTTTTTTTCTTTGACGATTGTTCGACCCGGCGTCGACTTTACTTTGTCTTTATTCCCGAGTCTGACAACTTGATTCACGTTTCCATCACGTCAGCATCTCTAATATTCAACGTCCTGTTTGGTGCCCGGAGCATCTACTGTCCGACCATGGCTCGCTTTTCTTTACTTGCTACCCTGGCCCGTACGTGTTGCAGACAGCCATCTTTTCCCAACGGACGCACCTCCATGCTGACCTTTGTCTCTGTCCAGTGGCGGCATGCGCCAACGCCCTCTCGCCGGACAAAGCCGGTGCTAACAACGTCGGCAACGGGCAGGGCAAGCAGTTCATCACGGGACAGTGCCTGAGCAACGCCGACTGTGCCTCTAAGTGCTGTGCCCAGGTCGGCGGCCAGAATTTCGCTCTTTGCTCCGGCCCGGCTGTGGGCAACGCAAACGGCAAGCAGGGCTGCGGCACCGGTCCGAAAGACGGGGGAGGCCGAGGCAAATCAAGCATCCAGAGCAACGAGAACGGCCAGAACGGCCAGAGCGATGAGAACGGCCAGAGCGATCAGAATGGTCAGAGCAACCAGAATGGTCAGAGCAATCAGAATGGTCAGAACAATCAGAACGGCCAGAGCAACCAGAACGGCCAGGGAAACCAGGGCAACCAGGGAAACCAAGGCAACCAGGGAAACCAAGGCAACCAGGGCGGCGGCGGCGGCCTTCAGCCTGACGCGGCCGGTGCTAAAAATGTCGGCAACGGACAGGGCAAGCAGTTCATCACGGGAGAGTGCCTGAGCAACGCCGACTGTGCCTCT
>LAZP02000507.1:0-15176 GCA_001272575.2 Ophiocordyceps unilateralis
GGGGGGGGGGGACGTCACACGGTAGCAGCCGGGTTACTACCACCACCACTGCCAGCGCCAGGCGTGGCATTGGCGCTCGACGCAGCGGGCTCTATGCCGGAGAACTGAACAGGGTCCATGGCCATGTACTCGAGGAGGTCGAGGCCGCCGACATTGACGCCCTCTGCCGTCATGGCGATGGAGCTGCCCTCCATGTTCTGGAAGAAGGCCGGGCCGGTGGGTAGGTACCACATCTCGTTGCCCGGGTTGTTCCAGTCGTCGAAGAGCTGCATGTCGACGGCGGCGGCGGCGGCGGCCGCTGCCGCAGCCGCTGCCGCCGTCGACGTCGTCGACGTCGAGGCAGGTTGATGCTGGTGGTGGGCCTGGTGCTGGCTGCTGTGGCTGTCGACGTGAGCGGCCGGCGTCGAAGGGCCGACGGAGCCGGCGCCGGCCGGGTAGGGGAAGTTGCCTGTGGAGAGGTCGAAGGGGGTGGCCGAGATGTTGTTGTCGGTCGACGAGGAGGAGGCGGCCGAGTCTGGAGGTGGTGAAGGGTGTCAGTATCTAAGACGGGGGGGGGGGGGGGAGGTCCAAGAGGAGAACAAACGCACGCTTCCCGTTGAGACCCTCGCGCAGCTTCTGGGCGTGGCCGCCGACCCAGCCGCCGTCTCCGTTGGGCTGCTGACACGACGAGGCCTCGGCTCCGACGCCGTTTGCCGGCGCCGGACTCTGCCCCTTGGCCGACGACGACGACTGCTGTTGCTGTTGTTGTTGCTGTTGTTGTTGATGTTGCTGCTGCTGCTGCTGCTGCTGCTGCTGTTGCTGCTGTTGTTGCTGCTGTTGTTGCAGCGTCGGCGCCTGGATAAAGCGATTCCGCAGCCTGCTCGTCAGCGTCTCCAGCAGATCGGCGAAGCGGATGCCCAGGTGGACGTCGTCGACGACGCAGTTTCGCAGAGCCTCGACGGTAGCGTCCATCAGGTCGATGCTCAGCTTGACGTCGGACCTCGGGGCGCCCAGGGCAAACGTCTTGAGCAAAAACATGGCGCCGCTGATGATGCGGAAATAGGTCCTGACCGGAGCGTGCTTCAGGTAGCGGCCCGGGAGCAGACCCTCGACGACGGTCCGCAGCAGGTTCCGCGACCCGTCCACCACCTCGCGCACGTACTCCTGGTCGTGGACGGTGAAGCCCCCCAGCTGGCCGAGCGGCAGCTTCCCGTAGTTGATGATGGTCTGGGGAGAAGGCTGGCAAGCGTTGCTGGCGTGGGCTGCGCACCTCTCGACCACGGCCTGAAGCGAAAGCGAGTTGACGTAGATGCGCACGTACTCGTACTCGATGGTCAGGATGTGCCTGATGAATTGCGGCAACTGGAACAGCTTGAACTCGCGGTACCAGTCGCGTAACATGGGCCCAAACTCGCGCAGCAGCTCGACGTATTTGCCGTTTTGGATAATCTCCGTCGTGTGCTTGCGGGTGCGGAAGAGCTTCTCGTTGCCAATGTGCATGGCATTGCTGATGCCGGCCCAGCAGTGAATGATCTGGTCGTCGAGCTCCAGGTCCGGCACGTAATTGAAGCCGTTTGCGATCGACGACGTGCTGGGCGTCGCGCCGTCGCTCGACATGGTGCGCCGCCGCATCACGGCCGGGTCGCTCTTTCGCAGGTGCTCGGGCGTCATGCTCGTCCAGCCGAGCCGGCCGGCGAGCTGAGAGGTGTAGATGAGGAGCAGCCTCTTGATACGGTTGGCCCGCGTGCGGTATGCCTCGTCGCGGAACTCGGGTCGCGTGATGGCGTCGTCCTTGAGCAACTCCTCGACGTCGTCGAAGACGCCCAGCTCGTAGGCAAGGCCCATGGCCGTGCTGAGCAGCATCCAGCACATGCGGTCGCTGCGCCACGCCGGCTCCAGCCAGCTCTCGATCCTCTTGCCACCGAAACCGGCGCCGACGTTTCTGCCGCCGTCCAGCGGGCCTGACAGGGGAGCCGCGTCGTAGTCGGGCAGCATCAGCTCGTCCGTCGCCTCCTGCGGTGGGAAGTGCAGCGCGCGCGGGTGCCACTCGGTGAGTATCAGGAGCGACTCGATGGTGCCCAGCGTCCTCAGGCTACCCCTGCGCATGCCTCGCCACGGCGCCGTGCTGCTAGTCTCGTCCTCGTCCGTGATGAGCGAGCCGCCCGAGCCGCAGAAGCCTCCGCCGAAAGCCTCCTGGCCCCAAAGGCAGCGCTCGATCATACCGCGCAGATAGGTCCAGAGCTGTTCGGGGATGGCGTGGGAGCGGCAGTAACCCCCGGTGCCGGGCATCTGGCAGTAACGGGACGCGATGGTGAGGAGCGTCACCGTCAGGATCGGCTCTTCGGTGAGGAGGGTGAGGTGCGAGGCGGGGTCGCTGAATGTCGGAGGGGATATGGGCGTCATGGGAGAAAGATACTTGTAGTAGCTGAGAGAAGGGGGTAAGTCAGGGGCTTGGACGCATCTCCGGAAGAGAGAGGGAGAGGGAGAGTAAGAGAGAGAGAGAGAGAGAGAGAGGGAGAGTAAGAGAGAGAGAGAGATGGGTGAGGGATGGGGAGAGGCCGACGCAACTAGTCAATGTACTCAATGGCCTCCTGAGCCGTGAACCAGCCGGCGCGGACGAAGCGGAAGCGGCCCCAGGCGCGCAAGGCATTGACATGGCCGGGTCCGCCCCTCGGGCCAGACTGACGGTCAGCCAGCTCCGGATCGACGGGAGGCGGCTGCAGCTGCAGCGGATGCAGTGATCGTTGCCGGCCATCGTGATCCGGCAGCGAGGGCGTGGCCGGGGGCGGCGGCTGGTGAAGGTGCTGGAGCTGGCGCGAGGCCGGCGGTCGAGGCGTCTGGTCCACCGATATGGACGGCTGCCGCGCCTGTTTCTGGCCGGCGGCATCCTGAGGCAAAGGCGCGGAGACGACGGGTAACGGCGTGACGGAGGCGGTGCTGCCCTCTCTGCGGTGGTCGGCGCCGGGAACGGGGCTTTTTCATTTGTCGTCGTCAGCTACCAGCTTCTCCATCAAACGAGGCATCGACATACCTGTCGGTGGCGGCCTTGTAGAGCAGATCCAGGGCGTCGTGCGGGCCGTACATGCCTCGGCGCATGACCGTCTGAGCCTCGAGGTTCTCCAGCGTCTGGTTGGCATCTCCATCGGGGTCGAGGTCGGCAAAGGCCCTATCGGTCGCAGCGACGGTTGAGCGGCCGTGGCCATCAGGCCGTCGCAGAGGCTGGCTCTGACCGTGGGAACCACCCGGCGTCAGGGGCACATCGCTATAATGGCGACGATCCAGACGCGGCGGCGGCGGGCTGCCCGAAGCATGCAGCCTCTTGCGTCCATTGCGAAGGATGTAGTCGTCGCCATCGCTGGCATCGGCGTCGTCCGTCTTGCGCTTACGGCGCGTAGCACTGAAGAAACACTCCTTGCTCTCGCGCCGACAACGGACACAGGGCGGATCGTGCGGATTATCGACGCTTCCGAGATCGCAGCGCACCTTGCGTCGACGACAGGGGATGCAAGCCTGATAGACGCGCTTGTGTTGCGACTGCTGCTGGTTTGGCCCCGGTGGCGGCAGCTGCTGTTGCTGTTGCTGCTGCTGCTGCTGCTGCTGCTGCTGCTGTGGTACCGACGTCTCCCCCACGGACTGCGAAGACGGCTCAACGGGCGTCGTCACGGCGCCGTCATCCGGGCTAGACCCCGGGTGATACTGAGATTTGCCCATTAAGTCGCTTTGTCGCGGCCGTTTTCGTTGGCGGGGTTTGGAAAAAGGGAGCTGCTGGGAGAGCCGCCTCAGGCCGAGGAGAAGCGTTGCGTACGAGCGGGGTTCATCAGCGTCTCGTGCGCCTCCGAGACGAGGGAAGCATCGACTCCCTTGTCTCGGACTTGCCACTTCTGTCGTCTGATTTGGTATAGAAGATGGAGATTGGGGCAGCCGGTTCGGAATAGAGAAAAGAGCGAGAAGGGAAGATGAGGAGAGGGGTCGATTTGGTAAGGAGAGGAGTCGAGGCTATTGTGTGCGTTGTGGCTCTGGTCCTGTCTGTGTGAGTCTGGGCCAAAACCTTTTTTTTAAAAAAAAAAAAAAATTAAAACCTCTTGGCCTTCTCTCTGCCTCTCAATTTAAGCCGTCATGTCTCGCGGTCTTTGCAGTGGGGGAGAGAGGAGGGGGAGGGGGGGTGGTAAGGGGAAGAACAAAAGTGGAGCAAGTTGGTTGGAAAAGGAAGGGTTGGTCGACAAAGATTAATTATTGCCTCTTTGCCGCCAAATTTTTTTTTTTTTTTAGAAAAAAAAAAACGACAACATTCGCTCGCACATATACTTCGATTCTCTCAGGACGACATAGTTTATGGAGGGGGGGGGAGGGGGTTTCTTTTTTTTTGGGGGGGGGTTTTTGGTGAAGAAGTTGTCGTAGACTCACGCACTAGAGCACACTGTGGATTCTGTCTGCTAAAAGGTGAAAAAAAAAAAAGGAAGGGGGGGGGGGGGGGTGGTTTAGGGGGGGGGGGGGNNAAAAAAAAAAAGGTCTTCGGAGCCAGTGCCATTAAAAAGGGAAACCGAATGTCTCGACGTGGAAAACGGCTCAGGCAAAATGGTCCAATCATAGACCCGCCCTCCCCGCCGTCGCTCATCCCCGCTTCGGGCCGGGGTCACGTTGGCCACGTTGGCCGCCGCACTGTGCTGGCCTTCTCCGTCGGCAGCCCTCGAGACCCCTGTAAACCCATAGCTATAGCCTTTGGGGGGTAGGTAGGTACCTACCTATCCTACAAGATCCAAGATAGACCACTCACTTCCGCACGTAGATACCTACATACATGCATCTGTAGTTCCTACTCGTAGCTTCTTCTGCTACCGGACCGGTTACCCTATCATCACCCAGCTCGCAACCAATATACCCTCCTCCCCCCTTCCCCACCCCCCCTCCCCGCACCGTACACTATCCGCCCTCTCACCTTACCCATCCGCCCTCGAAGCTGCGGGAAACAAAATCGACCGTCTACCACACTCCTACTACACACCTCCCGTGATTCGCAGGTGGGCTATCAAGATCCAAAAGGCCCCTGCAGCCCGCGGCAACCGTCACCGCTATTAGCCCCTATATCACATCTGCCCGCCTATATCACGCCACAGTGCGTCTCTACTGTGCATTCCATGGCGTAATGAAAGCCAGAGTATCCGCATCATCTCACGTCACAGTAACCATCTACTATTCATCATCCTCGCTCATCGTTTTCTCCTCGACCAAAGTTGAACAAAAGACAAAAGAGAAGAAAAAATCCCGCCACGACGTTCCCCCGTGCCGTACAGCTGCCCTGGCCCGCCCGGAAAATAACCCCGCCGACCCGTCGCCCAGCCCCACCAGCCGGTGCCGTCGGAGGACCCTCTTTACCCGTGGAGAGTCATCAAACTCGTCGCTTTTCTCGGCCCATCCATCTCACTTGAACTGACAGCACCCTCTAGCTCACGAGCCCCTTCTTCGACTGCCAGCTTCGTCAGTGCTGGCCAGATATCAGCCGACAAGACACCTACCAGGAGCTCCCACAGCTTCGTCGTCAATACATCCGGCATCGTGTACAGATCGATGGAGAACTCGCCGGCTTCCGACAGGTTGTCGACTATTAGCAACTTCAATCAACTAGGCCTCATCTCGTTAGAGGCTAGGGGTTTCGAGGCTCACCGTCCACATCGCTCCTGATGTACGTGTCGGGCCCCTTGTTCTCGTTGATGAGCTGGATCACACGCAACAGATCCTCCTCCTCAAGCTTCTCCAGAGCCTCGGCGATCTTTTCGTAGTCAAACTTTTGCGCGCCCCTCTTCGCCGCGACGCTCTTCTTCTTAGGCCGATCCTCGTCCGTCGGTAAGGGTCCCGTCTCGCGTAGACGTTCCTGTAGCGCCTGTGACGGGTTCTTGAATGTGACGTTATGGATACCTTCGTAAGACTCGCTGTGGAAAGTGAGGTCGTGCAGGATGGGCGCCAGCTTCGTCTTCTCCGTGGTGTAGCAGTCGATCACAATCTCAAACTCGCCCCACCCTTCGTTGACGCAGGCAAAAGGTGGTTTGTTGAAAACTGCTCCACCGTCAGCATCTGGACCTGGCCGCGAGACACAGCCACGAGGGCCCTCGTGCCCACGACAGAGGGGGCGGCAGGCTGACTCTGAGTGGGATTTGCGAACGTGGGATGCAGGTTGTAAACAACCTTGGTGAAGACGTCGGCAGGGCGCTCATTGCCGTCCTCGTCCAGCAAAAACAGCCGGATGCTCCATTCCCGCTGGGGAAAGTCACCAGCTTCAGGGGGAGAAGGCTTGTCTCTGTGTTCGTCTGACCTTCAGCAACGTCCGACGAGCTTTGTCGTAGGATCAAGGCACACGAGGGAGGAACGTACACTTTATGCTGTTCCGTCACCACCTTGACCTTGCGCTGCACTCCGTTAGCAGGCCTAGCCTTTCTCGGGCAGGTTTTGGTCGGCATGGCGACGAGTCCACGCAAGCGAGTGCCGTTCAATGGACAAGCGGAAAAAGGAAAGACGGGTAAAGCAGGCAATAGAAAAGAGCCTTGAATTCTTCCGTGACCAGATAGAAGACCAGTGAATATCGAGATCGAGACCCCTGTTGGCTGTGCGGATTTGACGGGCCGAAAACGGGAAGTAGAAGGTGCAGTGAAAATAAATGGGATATGGGGGGAGAACAGGGTAGGGTGATGAGAACGGCTAATTCACAGCACTGCCGTGGTTCGAACGCTGGGCAGACATCGCCAACGCAACCGTCACCACAGGCTGCCAAGGGCGCTGCAGGCCCGAAACCAAGGCAAGCAATTACAACTCGAACTTACCTCGACCAACATCGCTTCTCCAGTGCCCGGATTATCACCTTTTTATAATCCCTTCTCTTTCCCGGTGCGAGCGCGCTCCCCCAAGTTGAATCCCAGCAAACCAGCCTAGTCCCAAGGCTCCGAAGACGAAATGGCTCGACAGTATTTCAATAAGCCTTGCAGACGGAAAGAAAGAGAGGGCTAAAGAAAAAAAAAAAAAGGGGGGGGGGGGGTTCCCCCAAAGAGGGCGGCGAGTTCGATCGAAGACCCAGCTCCGCGAAGGACGAACTCCCGGGAGGGCAGTGGATTGAAGCAAAACTCGACGAATCCCCGCCGCGATGCGACCGCTGGCCAGTTTGCAGTACTGGGAAAATCTGTTCCAGTCCTCGTCACCAGGCTGTATGACTGTCGTCAGTAACCAAAGTGATGGTCTGCGCAGGGATTCGCGTCGTCGTTGTCGTCGTCGTCGTCGTCGTTGTCGTGCAGGAAAGGGAGGCTTCGTAGTCCGAGGGAGGGACCGTGTGCTTAGAGGCAATGGATTAAAAGCCTTTGAGCCTCTTGCCTGTTTAGCGCTGTAGCCCTTCCAGTACCTACCTGTACCAGGGCTTGAAGCCAGATATGGCGGGACCCGAGGCATTGGCCGCGATGAGCAGTAAAATCATGTACCCGCTATCTGTCTACATGCCTGCACATTGCGTGAAGCACAGACCCCTTGTGCCGCTTGTACAGCCACTGTACCGTAGGGGCCACACTACTGGCAGGACCCGGGCACTTGCCATGGCAAAGAAAAAAAAAAATTGCTCCGCTATTGTTGGTCTCATCTATAGGGTAGCTCAATTCATTTTCGAGGCCAGGAAAACGGATGAACATGGTCCGGCTAACGGAGACCATCCAAGTCTCGCCAAGCAGTCATTTGTTACGTCGGGAAGCAAGTTCTCGTCGACGGCAGTCATCATAACAAGGTCATCCAGTCATCAGGGTAAGCCCTGTAACCTATCAGGTCAAAGACACATGGTTCAATCACGAATCGAAACTATGGTTCTCGTTAACAGCAACCTCTAGTTCTACTCAAAGTCAAAGCGAATTCAGACTACTGCCATCTGCTAGAGAGATGGCTAGCACCAATTAATTCATCTGCGACTACCTATGTCAAGAAGGCAAACTCTCCTCCTCCCTGCTGCAAGCCGATTTACTCGCAAACTCCCGATGGTGCTTGGGGGCAGCTGCCGCACGGGGAGGCAGATAGCGCAACGACGGGAGGGCAGACACATAGAGAGAGAACGGCACGAACAGCAGCGAACAGCTCCACAGACGTCACACCTGCTCGGCCAAGTGCCTCGTCGCTTGTCTTGAAATACGAGTGTAGTGACCTGAATCTCTCAAAGTGATAACATTCATCCTCCAGTCACCGCATAGCCTCCATTCCGAGGAGCACCACTCGGTGCTCCCCATCCCACAGTCAAATAACATCCTCCCCCACCGCCTGTCCAAGTAGATGCGTCATTCCCGCTGATTTGTGTCGTGTCTAGGGGGGGGGGGGGGGGGGGGGGGGGGGGCAGTGGCAAGAAGGGGGTTTTCGGGGGTTAAACTACGCCACTGCGGACGCGCCTAACGCTGATGTGACTGACGATTTCGGGGAAGGACAAGGCGAGGTGAGTACCCCAGCCCGTGTCGGTAGCAAGGCGCTGGAAGCCCCGCATGCAGAAAGACTACACGAAAGAGGTAGTCGGAATGAGCGACATGGGTGCTCTAGGAAGTCGAGGCCTCCGCCGCCTTGAAGAGCTCCTCGTTGTCCTTTTGAGCCTTTAGGAAGGCATCCTTGAACATGTTGGCATCTGCGGGAGACGACGTTAGCATTGGTCCTCAGGCGTAGGCGAGAGTAGACCTACTGTCCGGGTTTGCAAAGCGGATCGCAAGCGTAACGGCCTCGGGCTCGCCCTCGCTGACATCGGCCGCCGCGTTCCACACCCAGCTCCGGTCGGAGCCGACGTTGGGCGACAGCTTCATCTCGGGCACGACTGTAACCGACGGTCAGAAAAAAGGGGACCAGAACCAACCAAGGAAGAAAACGACTGACTGTAATGGTTGGCGCAGACCTTGAGCGTCTTGTCACGGCGCATCACCAGTCTCGTCTTGCCGCTCTCCTTGTGCTTCAGCAGCCTGACGTCGCCGGTGCCGCGCTCCTTCCACTCAGAGTTCTCCTTGACGAATCTGAATAGTTTGGCGCGCATCTTGAAGGTCTGCTCCTCGGACTCTTCGTTGGTCTTAGTCTCGACTTTCTCCGTGAGCTTGATAACGGGCTCGAAGTGAACATCCTCGCTGGCCTCGACCTCGTCCTAGAAAGCGGCGCGCGCCCCGTCAGCACCCTGTCGACCGGAAAATGTTATTCGGAATAGACACACCTCATCTCCTTTGGCCGCTTCGGCAGCCTCCCGCTGAGCCTTGGCACTCCCCGAGGTGTCGCCCCGATCCTCGTCCTTCTTCTCCTTCTTCGCACCGCCGCCGAACATGGAGAAGACAGCCGACGAGATGACAGGCTTATCATCACTGGTCGCGTTCTAAGCGAGAAACACCACGTCAGTTCATCCCCGCTCGCGCCTTTTTTTTTTTTTTTTTTTCGCCATACTGCAGTTTGCGCCTCCCCCGCCTTGGTTTCCTCGGCCGGTGCCTCGACAGCCGCCTTGGTCTCCCCGACCTTGGGCTCCGTATTCTCCGTCGAAGACATTTCTCTCTGCGACTGCTACTTCACGCCGCGGCTTGTACAACCTGCGTCGCTCGTGGGAGAGGAGCGGTGGAAAATCAGCGTCGCAGCCCAACAAGCCAATAGATCCAAACTTCTCCAACTGCCAACGCAGCACAAGTCGCCGCCGCGGCCAGCAAGGGCAGGAAATAAAACGTCAGGCCCATGGCTGTACTCACGAAATAAGCTGAACGAGATGTTTCGGGGATCCGGTGGTAGGTAGAGAGCGATGGAATAATGTGTTTTATGTGTTTTTGATGCGGTCGCAAGGAGGGAGCAAACAGTCCAAGTTCTGGCGGGCGGAGAGTGGCTGACTGTTGCTGCCGAGTCACTCGCACGCATGTGCGCAGAGGGACAGCACCTGTGTACCCCCCTCCAGCTGCGGGGCTCTCTCCCTCCCTCTCTCTCTCTCTCTCTCTCTCTCTCCGTATGTCCCTCTTTTTTTTTTTATGCCCCCTTCCCATAGGCTGCAGCTACCACCTACCTACCTAGGTAGGTACCTACCACCTCCTAGGTACCTAGGAAGCAATTACCCGCCGCAGGCACGTGGCACCTTCACTCATTTGCCTATGAATATCCGCGGAGGGGGCACGCAGCACAGTAGCACAGGTAGGTACCCAGGTACCTATCCGGACGCCCAGCCCAATTCACTGCCAAGAAAAACCACCTCTACCTACACTTTTACATATTAGTCGTACTTCACTCAAGTGTTACTCCTTTATTCTCTCATCGTCTTCCTACCTAGTTCCTTCTTGATAACTCGCCCGCTAGAGAGAAAAGCGCGGGCTGCTGCCGCCGATAAGCACCCGTCGACATGCAACGTAGGGGGAACGACACCAGCGACAAGAAACCCAAGGAGGTGTCGAGATGAGGGCGTAGAGAGGACCTCTAGGGCAGACGCGAAAAAGAAGCCGAAATTCTACTATAGCAAAGCGGCCTGATCCAGGGCCCTTAAACTCCAGCCCCGAGCCTGTGTTCCTTACCGCGCAGGGTTGCCCACTCCGGGAACCCCGTCATGCCTCAAGACGTAAGAGAGCATCATCAACGTGTCTATACCCTTCATATTCGTGCCCTCAACGTCAGAGAGCATCGACGTGCCTCTAAGCCGCCGCGGCGCATCCATTGACGCATTTCCCCCAGCATTTGCCGGGCCACCGCAATCCCAGCCAGAATCGCGGCGCTGGCGGCTCGACCTCTTGCTGGTGTTGCCCGACGCGCCTCACCTCGCGAGCCGCCGCGAGCTTCTTGGCTAGAAAGTCCTTGGCCTTACGCTGGTATTCGTCGTGCTCCTGCTTGCGGCCCGTGGTGTCGAGCCACCAGATCTTGGCAGAGATCTGTGCACGGAGGAGGGAAAGCTGCAGCCGGTTCTGGACATGACGCAGCTGTTCCGTCGCCCGTTCCGTCGCCCGCAGCGAGGCATTGTCGAGTCCCTCGGAGGCGACCCGGAAGCGGTCCAGGGCTCTCTTGGTGACATCGTCCATCGACTGCAGGCCGGCCACAACGGCGTTTTCAAACCTGTTGATAAGGGTCTCCGAGACGGTGATGAAGCTGGTGCTGACGCTGTCGGACACGGCTCCCAGAGACCGCCTCGCGCCCTCGAGGCAGCGTTCGGCCTCTTGCGCAGCGGCGGGCACGAGACCAGAGAGGTCGTAAGCGAGATTCTTGGTCATCTCAAGCGCCTCTTCCATGACGCCCTTGCCGAAATAGACCTTGACCAGTCTCTGGACCCTCGGGCGACAGGTAGCCTCAAGCGACAAGTCGACCACGCCGTAGGCCTCTTTCCTCGAAAACCTCAAGAGGATGCCCTCGTCGACGGGAGACGACGTCGTCTCGACCCGGTGACCTTGCCGGACGGCGGAAACCGCCAGACAGTCCTTGGCCAGCCAGTTCTGCTTGACGTCGGCGGGGACGTGGACGAGGATGTCGGTGTGAGCCATGGGCGAGAAGGAGATGCGCTGCTTCTTTGGCCCCAGAAGCCAGTCGTCAGACTCGTCATCGTCGAGCGATATCAAGCCCATGCCGCCAAGGGGCGAGGGGCGAGCACGAGACCAGGTGGAGGCCTTGGCCGGGGAGGCGATCGAAGGAGCCGTAGCTGCCGTCGTGGCGGGCGCCACCGTCGAGGCAGACGGCGCGTTATGTGGAGTCGGGGGGTTGTACAGCATGGGAATGAGGAGGCAAAAGGCAGCTGTAAAGAGGAGGCCCGGGAGAGCGGCCGAGCTTGTGTCACCCAGGTGGTCCCAAACGTCGGCGCCGGACCGCCAGAGGCGCTTCATCTTCTGAAAGAAGGGCAGCCGAGGACCCTCTGGCTTGTCGTCCAGCTTCGGCAGGCGGGCGGGGAGTGGGAAGCCTAGGAGGGGCCTCTCAGTGAGCCGGCTCGTGTCGGGGGTGTGAATCGATGGTGTGCCGAGACTGTGTGAGGTATACTCGAGGGAGCAGCGGGAACGAGCCTCATCTGCCCAGGTGAAATCACCGAAGCGGCCGTTACATTGTGGGCAGAAGGTATCGTCGTCATCTTCGGCATGACCAGAGCATTCGCTGCTCCTGTCGGTACGGGACGGGCCGTCGACATCACCGGGAAGCGACTCGCCGTCATACGTGTACTCGGTGCCGTCGAGGCTGTGAACATCGTCCGGACGGCGAAGGTCGAGTGAGCCGACGGAACCGGCGACGGACTCGGTGTAGTTGCCATCCATAGACTCGCTGTCGGTGCCGTTAATCAGCTCATAGGTCGACTCGGCGAGGCCCATGTCATCGGATAGAGTGACGGAGTGCATGATGTCGGGGTCGCTGGCCGAGATCCAGCTGGCGAGCCGACGGTTGCCCTGGGGCCGGGGGAAGCGCAGAAAGGGCTCCGAGCTGGAGACGGACGCGGCAGCCAGCGGCGTAGCCGGCCGGACAGGCGACGAGCTGTTGAGCGGCCGGGCGGAGGGCAGATCTCGACGGGCAGCGGACGGCGAGGGCGTCGTCTCGGGCGTCGGCGGTTTGGTGGCGTTTGCGGCCTGCTTGTCCATGCCGGAGCGTCAGCGGATCGCGGTGAAGGGGATTTTGGACCGCCTCGAGACTCTCTTGAATTGGGACGTGTCTTGGGAACCTGTCACGAGCAGCACGCCAACCCTGTGACGTGATGAGCGAAGCGGGGAAGGGTGAGTAAGGAAGGGGTGAGACAGGGAAAACAAAGAGACGCGGGAAGAGCGAGAGGAGAAGAGACGGAGAGAGAGAGAGGCGAGAGACTTACCACCATGTAGGAGAGCAGGAAAGAACAATGAAGAAGACGAGGCCAAGGCCCAAGAGGACGATGGTAGAGGTGTGCCGTCGGTCGGAATCAAACAAGCCTGACGAGGCTGGGCCAGATCAGGATGGATGAATGAGGTGGGGTAAAGTCGCCTTCCAGGGGACAGCCAGGATGTACATACATACCTACCTACCTACCCTCTAGATACCAAGTACAGTACTGACGGGAGGTAGGGAAGGCAGGTAGCGCGCGCGGGCTGGAAAAAGGTGAGAGCCGAGTTACGAATCAGGCTGGAGGAACAATTGGAGCCCTTGGAGGTGTTAGTGCTGAGGCCGGGCCAGGGAGGCAGATTCGGGTGCAGGTTGTGCGGGCTGTGCTGTATCACCCTTGGACACCCTTGGGACAGGGCCTGTTGCGCCTCTTTATTAGGTACGCTTTTCTTGTTGGGCCGTCGTTTTTTTTGTTTCCAAAACTTCAGGTATTGTCGTCGTCGATTTCCTGCTACGACCAGCCACCGTCTGTGCCTCGCAGCTTTATCTCAGACAGTCACGGCTGCTGCCTGCCCCCAAAATGTTGAGCCGTAGAGGTCGGGCTTGGTGAAGGCCGCGCATATGTACCCTCTTACCTACCTACCTCTGGTAGGCGGCAAACCTAAGGCGCCACATCCCACCCACGATGCCGGCAACCTACTGCAACTTAACCTCTCTGAAAACAAAACCATGATGAGTGCATCATGTGGTTGAGCCGTATAGCACGCAGTTCACAAAAGATACACACCACACACACTGTGGACCGCCGTTCATGTGGTTGGATCAACACAGTGCCCAGGTCAGCTTTTCTTGCATTCCCAGTTCTTCGGACGACGCAGATGCGGCATCTTCGGCCGTGGAGCCGACGCGCGGAGGAGACGGAACCGACATTCGTTGCGTGAGTCATTACCGCACCATCTTTCCGCGACCCTTGATCGCCCCGTCTCGAGCTCCTCCACCTCTCAACTTGTTCCACCTCTGCAAAATAGTATAAAAATTAATTCCGTCGTGACAAGGGAAAGAAGAAACGAATGACGAGGACAACACGAGAAGGCGAGCAATAAATCGGGATGCGTGTATACTATAAATATGTACAAAGTCGCGGCGCCGCCGACCAGTCCAGTAGCAGCAAGGGGGGCTGACGGCATCGCGCCCGCCTGACTCAGCCAGCAGGGTCACTACCGCCCGCGCGGAAACGCATGCCACCGCCCAGGCCGTAATAGACCGGGGAGGGGGGAGGGGGGAAGAAACCGATAGTGTATAACAGAAGAATCCGAGATATGAAAATACGATGAAAGAGGAGAAAAAACCTCACCCCCTCCTTGGCAGCGTAGGAAAAAAAAAAAGGGGGGGGTCAACATTCCCCGTCTCCGCAACTCCAGTGACATTCGACGAGTAGAGAAAAGAGAAAAAATGGAATTCTATGCTTGGCCGTTCGTGTCGACTTGAAGGAAAAAAGAAATGACCATGTCCGTGAACGATATGTGCCGCCAACATGGGCCATGTGTGGGTATCGCTGTGTGTTACAAGAGAGAAAGATGGCGTGGAAAATGCGTCACAAGACTTGATGGTTCCGCAGCAACTGCCTCAATGAGCTGGTGCCGTCGTCGGGCATCATCTCAATGAGGCCCGTCAGGTTGGCGAACAGATCGCCCTGATTGCGATAGGCCAGCAGCGAGGGCACGGCGGCGGGGTCGAACTCGATGTCGTCGTAGTGGACCTTGACGAAGTGGATCGTAGGGTGTTCCTTTACGAGCGGCAGCAGCGCCGACTCGATGGTTGCGGAGACGTCACACTGCGGAGGCGGCTGTCAGCGGGATAGAAGGAGGGGAGGGGGGGAGAGAGGGAGAGAAAGAGACGAGAGAAAAGATTGAAAAATACCTCATTGTCATAGACGAAGACGACGACCTTGGTCTCCCGGCCGACCCTCTCGATGGCATCAAGATAGCCCAGGGCGTCGACCTTGTCCATTCGTCCATAGATGCGCATACTGGGGCTCGTTCTCCGACTGCGGATGGCACGACCAGCCTCTCCCTCGAGCTCGCGCCGTCTACTCTCCCTCCACTGTTGCAAAAATGCCTCCTCGTCCGACGACTCGTCCGAGGCGGCGGCCGACCTGGAGAGATCATCATCTGTCTCGTCGCTCTCGCTCTTAGCCGCGACGGCGCCGGCACCAAAGATGCTCCGACGAGCGACGCGCGCGCGATCAATCCACTTGCTGCGACGAGCCGACTGGAAGGCCCTCGCATCGGCAATGACACCTTTAACGCCCGTGGCGCAGCCGCTATCGAAGGAAGCTGGCGGGAGCTGCAGCTCCGTGGCGGACCCGGCGGTGGGCATGCGCATCGCGGCCTCGATCTGAGCGGTACGGTAGGCCGATTCCTCGTCTTCGTCTTCTTCTTCTT